>CAHIKZ030000979.1:2335000-2346051 GCA_903632075.3 Acanthosepion pharaonis | reverse complement strand
GAGGAGAAGGAAGAAGAAGAAGAAGAAGAAGAAAGAGGAGGGGAAGAAGAAGAAGAAGAAGAAGAGGAGGAGGAGAAGAAGAAGAAGAAGAAGGAGAAGGAGAAAGAGGAGGAGGAGAAGGAAGAGGAGGAGGAGAAGAAGGAAGAGGAGGAGGAGAAGGAAGAAATGAAGAAGACGTGTAAATAAAAGTAACAAAACAAATCAACATATTAAAGACGGTTCATCGTAAGCCAAAAAGAAAACAAAAAAGAAGAGATGAACAAACAAAAAAATGGAAAGGCGATTTTATTGTAAGGAAAAATGATATAAGACAAATAATGTATAAACAGTTTGTTGTGGAGTAGCTAGCCCCTCTTCAGCATACTACAAGATGGCCTGGCTCATAGCCTTAAATAGTCTACTATTAAGGACTTCAACAATTGATTAATAAGTTGAATTTAAGCTGATTATTATTCGGACTACAGCATTTGATCCTCCTCTATTCCTTGTAAGTTGTCTTGTTACTTGTTTTGTAACTTACTGGTCTGTGTCTTTTGTATGTATCCGTTAGAATCGGATACTGGTTCTGAATTAATAGATTAAGCACTCATTCTTCTCTGTGTATCATTCATCTTGACGGTAAAGCACATTTGAAACAGGAAAGACGATTTTAGATTTTAAAAAAAATGTATTAATAAAGAAACGAAATGGCGATTTAACCGTACAAAAGAAACAAACAAATAAATAAAGAAGGGATATTTTGTCATAAACGAAAAAGAAAGAAATAAAAAAAAATTAAAGAAAAAGAAAGATAACAGTAGATTTCATCTTGAACGAAAAAGACAGGCACTAATAAGAAAAGAAAAAAAAGAAATTAACGGCGAAAGAAATTTCATCGTTATCAAGAAGGAAAAAAAATGACGAGAAAAAAGATATCAAACATAACTAAAAAAAAATCAAAAAAATTAAAAATGGGGTTTAATTGAAGGAAATGATAAAGCGATTAAAAAAAAGGAATATGGAAAGAATTTTAATAGAAGGGAATGTGAAATATTGAAAAAAAAGGAATGATTAGCAAAAAATAAAATATACATACAAAATGTGAAGAAAAATCGTAAAATACCCCATCTGCTATTGCGAAAAAAAAAAAGCAGATGACTAATCGAAAGAGATATTGATAGCTTCCGGCTATGAAATTGCCTAACACGCTATCGTGTCCCTAATATTTTTATTGACTTTCAAATCGAACATCTGTTCACTTTTGTCCGATAACGATAACCAAATTTCATACGAGAATGGAAACATGAGATAGCGACCTGGAGACTGTGATACTGACAAACAGGACGTCCGTATATTTTGGCTCGAAGCTCGCAGAGATTTGTAGCAACTGATGCCAAGACGATCCAAGGTAACTGATTTAATTGATAAATTTGAGGACCTGGTTTCATAGAGTATTTTTTTAGCAGAAATCTAAACCTATCGAACTTTATGCAAAGTGAGGTAGCCCCATGCCTACTGGGAAGAGGGGAAGAAGTGCTAATTTCAGTAAAATTTAGTCATGAAAATATTACTGGTTATTTAAAAAAAAACATTTTCTCAGATTCTTTTGAAAAATAAATACACTTCTCATTATAAAAGTAAATAATTTATTATTTTCTACACCCCGTTGTGGACTCTCTTATTTTATTTTCAGCATTGTTTTATAGTCATCCTCCATTTTTTTTTTAATTATTTTAAAACTGACGTTACATTGTCATTCACCAACTATATATCGTCAGTGAGGTGCGTAATACGCAGGGAGCCCCGACGGGATGGGAACCCCAAAAGTTTCGGAAGAGTTTTTTTTTTTTTTTTTTTTTTTTTTATATTTTACTTTTTTTTCGATCTAAGTTATATTGTCAATCAACAACTATATTATTAGACAGGCCCGGTGCTTACTACCCCGAATATGTCAACTGCGTGGGGGCCTCATGCCTACTTGGAAGAGGGGCAGAAATGCTAATTATCAGTAAAATTTAGTCAAGAAAATATTAGTGGTTATTTCAAAAGCAATAAAATCTTCTCACATTTTTTTTTAAATCAAAAAAAAAAAAAAAACCTATTCATTATAAAAATGAATAATTAATGAATTTGTACTGAAATTTTCATTTAAATTGGATAATTCCCTGATTTTTCGTAATTTAAAAAAGTGCAGCCTTTTCCCCTCAGTATTCTGTCGAGATTGTGTCACCCAGGTTGGAAAACTTTGACATCGACATGTAGTAGAGAGGGGGGTCCCATATCAAAGTTTCAAGGGTGAGGCGATACCCTAGCACCGCCATTGATGACAGACACATTTTCTTTAATTGTAATGATCATGTTAGACGTTTCTTTATAACGAAGCATTTGACATTCATTGACCGAACAGCCAGTAATAATGTCGGATAAAATTTTTATATCCTTCTCTTCAAACAATTTTTCAGGAAAATAGCTTTTCTCAAGTCCGGTGTTTGTTATTGCTCTTTCCAGCATTAAGTCTGGTTTCTTTCTTGACCTTTTGTTTTTTGTAGTGTGGGACTTTAACAACTTCAATATAACGTTATTTTCACTTCGAGTTACATGTGGTATCTATTTTAGTTCTTGTTAGAATCCAAAGTCATCAGGTGATGTGGTTTCTGTTATCTGGTACTGTTCTTTGATTTTGATTCTGTAGCACCAGTCAACAAGATTCACAGAAGGATGATCTTTGCCAAGACACTAAGGCTTCATTATTTTCTTCTTTGATTTACATGTGCTATCCATTTTAGTTGTTGCTGCTGTTGAAAGTCCTCAAGGGATGTGCTTTCTGTTATGTGGTACTGTTCTTTGTGATTCTGTCGCGCCAGTCCACAATGTTAAAAAGTATAATCTTCGCCAAAACCGACAAACCTTTTCGCTCAATGTCATTTTGAACCATTGATTTGAGAAAGTAGTTGGAGAAAGCTGAGCGTTTAGACATATCGGAACGGCTTTGGTGCCATTCATGGCATCCATGTAAGTCTTGATCTGACTAGGCTATTTAAGGGCATGACTTTAGTTTTCAGTTCAATGCTTTGGTTTTCTTTCAATTTGCATTATTTTAAGAAACTAAATGTGCTAATGTCTAGGTCTATATCCGTAGATATTATTTACACTCTATAGGAAAACGTGCGCCTTCTGAAGATGTTCTTTGTTGTAATAATAAATAATGTTGGGTTAAAAATAAAATTATTAACGCTTGGCATGTCCTGTGTATCTTAAGTGATGCACAGATCTTGTGATGTCTACATCCGTGCACACGTTTCATGATGTAGTGCACACGTTTCATGATTTTATAAGAATGGTGAAATTAAAGACGCTTAAGAAAAGATTCTATTACTGAGCAGGACGTCGGAGGAAAGGCTTAATTTAATATTTTCTGCATTATATATGACCACAGGACGCTTGCTTATTGTCATATCTATAATTACTTCAAAACAATTCAGCTTATTTGGTAAATAGAAAATGCTGAGATATAATGTTTCACATAATAAAACTCTGTGCATCAGGTTTGTAGTGTAGTGTAAATAACTTATTATGCGGTTTGTTTAGGTCTCAACGGTTTTTTTACGGCATATCAACCTCAATGGGGTAATTAATGCCGACAAAAAAATTTATTGCAGGTGACTTTTTTTTCAAAAAATTTATTGCCGCTAATATTTTTTTTTAATTGTATTGCTGTAATAATGTATTCCTAGTATTAACTTTTCTTAAAAGATTTGTTGCTGGTAATAATTTTTACAACAGATTCTGATATTAAAACCTATTTTTATATTTTCATTGTGTTTTGACTTACATTTTGGGGTTAACAATTTGTCCATAGCTGGGCCCCTAACAGGTACTACCATCCTGGGTCAAGATAAACCTAGGAACACCAACAATTAAGAGGTGGTTCCACGCCCCTCAAAACCTGATCAGAGGCCTTGCTGTTGGATGTAGTTTATCGTCATACCCAGGAAGCGGATGTAGTTTATCGTCATACCCAGGAAGCGGATGTAAGTTATCGTCATACCCAGGAAGCGGATGTAGTTTATCGTCATACCCATGAAGCAGATGTAGTTTATCGTCATACTCAGGAAGCGGATGTAAGTTATCGTCATACCCAGGAAGCGGATGTAGTTTATCGTCATACCCAGGAAGCAGATGAGGTTTATCGTCATACCCAAGACGGTTTATTATGTGAAAGTATATATCAGCATATTCAGTCTTAATTGGTCTAGCTTGCTAACAAATAGACCACGTAAAAGTGTCCAAGGGAAATGTAGATTATGCGGATATACAGGATAGATATCGGTTGACACATACACGTGTATAGGTTAACACTTTGCATGTCTTACACCAGTGGTTTTCAAGCTTTTTGCTGGAGCGGGGAACCACAAGGAAACATTTCAGTGGCTCGAGGAACCCCTGCAATAAATTAATTGTCTTATGCAAAAAAAAAAGCTTTTAATTATTAAAATAAAATAAAAATACTCCTATTCAGATTTATTTACAAAAAAAATATAAATACAAACTTTAAAAAATTATATACGTACATATGCAATTTTAATCTTGTTTCTACGGTTATTACACATGTACAGGATGACCCCCCCAAAATCGGGTACTTTTTAACAATCCAATAAAACCAAGTGATGGAAGAAAACTATTTTATTCATAGTAATTGAAACCTTAAAACATGCCATTTAAGAAACAATGATGGAATTTTCATTTTTAAAAAATTACGTCCTGTAGATGGCATCCTCCTGTACGAATGCATTCTTGAAATCTGCTGTTGAGATTCCTCATTGACTGCTGCAACATCTCAGCTGGAATATTGTGAATTTTATCTTGAATTCTAAATGGCGAAATGTTTACTTGCTCAAGATCACAGTCTCGCAGTGTTGCCACTTGCTCATGTCTGGCAATACGCACTTCAAAACTTCCCGTTTTTGGGGGTCAACCTCTATTAAAAAAAAACTTCAGTTTAAATGGATTACATTTATTTTAAGTTTGGGACATTTTTTTCATTCCTACTATGCTGTTTTGTTATTGATTAAGTGGAGGTACCTAAACACACATATCTGCACAGGAGAATGAAAAATTACTGTCAATGATAGTACTTGTGTAACTTCTTGTGGATCCCCTGGACTTTACTGACGGAACGCTAGGGTTCCGCGGAACCCTGGTTGAAAAACACTGTCTTACACATATGTGATGCGCAGAACATGTGATTTCTACGTCCGTGCATCATCTGTGGTGCACACGAGCCATGGTTTTAAAAGAATCGTAAAACTAAGGACGCTTAAGAAAATATTCTACTATTGAGCAGGGCGTCTGAGAAAATGCATAATCTAATATTTTCAGCATCATATATAACCACAGGACGTTTGTTTTCATATTGTTGTGGTAGGATCCTCCTAATTTGCATAGTGGAGTACCGACCATATAAATATGGTTGGTACCGGGAAGAGAGGAAGGAATCAAGAGATTCAACCAGAGACTCTGCCCGACTGCGACTCAGTCAACACATTATCCAGGAACGGTCTTACCAGGAATATACAAAAGACTATATGTAAATATTGTGTACATTTTCTTGTTCAATACATTTTGTTCTAAGTACATTTTGTGTTGCATTATTATTCCATGCATTAGTCAAGTTTCAACACATATTTATAACTATTACAAATCAACTCAGCTTATTTGGCAGATAGAATGTACTGATATACAATGTTTAACATAATAAAAATCTGAGTATCACACGTGTAGCTTAGTGCATATAACTTAGTATTTGTACGTTTTTATTATGTAAAACTATATATCATATATGATATATAAATACATAAGATATATCTGATCGTGCGAATATATCTGTCAGACCCTGCTCTGTGCTGATGTTTGATATTTATGGCGTAATAATTTGCCATTGGTTTTAGCAAGACTGTTTTCTCCATTTTTTTTTCCTCATCTTTTACATAATTAGATTGTCATTTTTTCAGAATATAATCAAATGCAAATCAGTGAACTGATCTGACTAGGCTATGTAAGGTCATGACTTTAGTTTTCAGTTTAATGCTTTTGTTTTATAGCAATTTGCATTATTTTAAGAAACTAAAAGTACGAATGTCTATGTCTATACCGGTAGATATTAATTACACTCGATAGGAAAACATGGGCCGTCTGAAGATATTCTTTCTTGTAATAATAAATAATATTGGATTAAAAATAAAATTATTAACCCTTTGCGTGTCCTGCTCATCATTTGTTATGCATAGAACATGTGATTTCTATATCCGTGCATCAGATGTGGTGCACACGTTCCCTAATTTTATAAGAATGGTGATGCTAAAGACGCTTAAGTAAAGACTCTACTATTGAGCAGGACGTTGGAGGAAATGCTTAATATAACCACATGATATATAACCACAAAATGCTTGCTTGTTTTCATATTTATAACTATTACAAAGCAGCTCAGCTTATTTGGCAGATAGAATGTCCTGATATATAATGTTTAACATAATAAAAATCTGCGCATCCCATGTGTAGCGTAGTGTATATAACTTATTATTTCTACGTTTTTATTATGTAAAAAACACTATATATATAATATATATATATATATATATATATATATATATATATATATATATATATATATATATATATATCTGACCGTGCGAATATATCTGTCGGACCCTTTAGCTGTGCTGGTTTGATATTTATAGCGTAATAATTTGCTATTGGTTTTAGCAAGACTGTTTTCTTCATTTTCTTTTTGATTTTCCTCATTTTTTTTTCGTAATTAGATTGTCATTTTTTGCAGAATTTAATCAAACACAAATCAGTGAACTGATTAGATCGTTAATTTTTTTATAAAATTAGAGGGGAGAATCTCTCTCACTCGAAGTGGGGAAAAATGGTTATTTTCCACGAAAGAAGATTTACTTGCTAATAAACATAATAAAAGTATCATCATTAGCGTTTTGTCATCTATAAAAATTATAAAAGATTAAGCTGCTTAATTTAAAAAAAAAACAATTTCTAATTAACGCTAATGATGTATAAATTTCATTTTTCTTTTCTTCATTAATCAACTGATTACTTCTAGTTTATAAAAAATTCTCTAAATGTCGACCTGTCTACCAACTAGTCTGTCACTTAAGATAAAAGAACACAAGAAAGAAGAAAGTATTTATATTACATGTAATTAGAAAGAAAACTATAGGAAATCATAGGTAGGAGAGTAAATAAAAACTCGAAGAAAGGACTAAGCATAAATGGTAAAAGCTACATGGTGGGGATTGATTGATTCATTCATTTTTACGGCTTATCAACCCATTGTAAGTTATTTAAAGACATAAAATATTTTTAGATTAAAAGAGTTCTTTTAGCAGATAATAGTGATACAAGTCTCACTAATTAACCCATAGCTGGGGGGAAATCCCAAGGTTATTTGCCCGTAAGTGAATAAAACGAACCAAACTGGAATTCGGCTCTCCGATTAACAATTCCGAGCCATTATGCATTACATCACCCACAAACTTACAGCACCTGGTATTTTCAAGCGGTCACCCGTCAGACTCGACGTTGCTCAAATTCGATGATCGTATTTTGTTAAAACCTGATATGGCCATAAGCTCCAACATCAGGGAAAGATAACGTATATATTTTAAATCACCGTGCGACATATTATGATCATAGAATTTCCAGAAATAAGAGAAAAAAAAAAACTTAACTAAATTCCAACTTCGGTGATCGTACGGGAACAGGTGTTTCATAGTAGGTTTGTAAAACAAAAGATGTCTTGCAAAAAAAAAAAAAAAAATACCAAAAGACGAAACAAAGAATAGAGTGCTTAACTGGCTTGTGCTATCATTACTCTCATATAGCAGATTATTTCTTCACAGATGAAGAGAAGAATTGAGGCGACACGATGTGTTTCTACAGAACGATACTGAGAATACCACAGACTGAATGAGTAAGTAACAAGTTTTAAGTTCGCCATTTGTTCTCTATTTCTACTTGTCTATCTAAGTTGCATACGCTTCTACACAGTCATTATTATTTAGCAATAAAACAACCATATATTGAAGTCGCAAAGATCGATGGAAACAAAAGAAATACTATATAGACGGTTTATATCTGTTACTCGCATCTTGGACTTTTCCTTTTGCGACCATTTTTCTGTGTCCTTGCAGTTGAAAGACATTTCTTCTCGCTTTCTTCCACCACCCTCTCTAGGAGCTCCTGTAGTTTGCTTTCACAGTCGGCGATCCACACAAGGTCATTTGTGTATCTTATATTGTTACGACTACCCTCACCGATATTAAATTTTGTTAGGGTCTACATTTACCTTAGGATAGCGACGCTGAGAAGTTTGAATGAATCTGGGGTAAATGCATTCACTTGTTTCACAATCTTTCTATTTTTGTAGAGCTAATCAATTCATTTTATGTCCGAATGCAGGCAGTTTTTTTCTCAGTATAATCTCTGGATAATTCTAAAATCTTTTCCAAATAATTTTATTTTCCCAGTAATTCAAATAGATCTTTGTGCGATATCATTGAAAATGATTTTTACGTAAGCTTGTAATGATAAAAGTGCGAAGGTGTAGGCATTTAAGAAAGCTTTACTCAGCTGAGAAAGACAGGTTCGCGTATAGTGTCCTTTTATAGTCCCAGTAAACAGAAATAGCTTTCTCAAAGAGGAGAGTATATAAAACAAGGGGAGACAACCCTTGATTATTCATAGCAAAATTATTAAAATAACTGCTCATTTATCTGCATTTACATTGCTGTCTTTGATATCATTATGATTATGACTACAACATTTGTTGTTCCGTTGTCCTTGACAAGGTCGCACTGCTCTTGTCCTATTTCCGGTCTAATTCTTTTTTTTAACTTTAGGATATCAAAAAGGATAATATGAACAGATGGGTTTTCCATGATTCTGACTTTATTAGAGTACAACAAATTAAGCATTTTATGTTCGTCGTTTTTTTTTTCTATGTTCACAAATAGTTACATACCAACGTTAGCTCTTGTTCGTGTAAATAAGGACAAAGAGTTGATATCGTTGTAATGACAAATGTACGCAGTTGTATGCTTTAAGAAAGCTTTATTCAACAAGGTTCACGTATAGTGTCCTTTTATAGCCCCAGTAAACACAAATAGCTCTCTTAAAGAGGAGAGAACCAAAGGAAGAAGATACGACTCTTGATTATTCATAACAATCGTTATACATGGACAGTTGAACAACCAGACTCCGTAGATTAAATAATAAGCTTCGTTAGAAAATTGCCTGAAAATTGCCTGAAAATTGCCTTTAGTACTTTTACTCATCCCTGATTAGGTATGGCATAAAAGTCAAATTTTGGAACGCTTCGTGAGTATGTAAAATATTTGTGGACGTGTGATGTAGATTTTTGAACTGAACAATTCTAGAGGCATCTTTGCGTTCACAAAACTTGCTATTTGAAGTAAGAAAAATATAAAAAAAGAAAATCAGATATCAGAAAAAAGAAATGACGGTTTGTAATGAAACAAAGAAAAAAAAACTTTGGTTATGCGAAGTATAATGACTTTAAATCTCCTTTTCTCTTAAAAAAGAAAGTTATGATAAGCTACTTTCATTTTATAGAAGAACGAAAGAAAAACAGGCAAAATAAAACATGAATAGACTTTTTTTTTAGTCAACATACTCGGGCATCTATCGGCTAAAGTCGGTTTAAGATAATTGAAACGAACATCCAAGTCACACAGCATCCTTTCATTTTAAGCTAAACTTTGAACCAAGGAAAGTGTTTTATTTTCGTATTTTTCTTTGTTTCTTCTCGCGGCAAAACAACTCTTACGTATTCTTATAAAACCTGTCAGTTCGTATAACTTTTCGCATACATTAACCGTTAGATTGTTAAGTCCAGATTGGTACTACTTCGTAGAAATGGATACGTTTGCACACAGAATATTGTACACGAGGTGTAGTTGCTTACTGTCACTTTTAGAAAAGAGAACATTGTTAAAAGACACAAATAAAACAAAAGAGAACATGAATTTTTTTTAAAAATCAGGAATGAATTCCAAAATAAATGAACAAAAAAAAGCGAAAACGGACAAAGAGAATAGAACGACGAATGAACGAAACGGTCGCAAGACAGAAAAAAGAGGAACGTAAAGAGGGAAAGGGAATAAATATTTATGAAAGATATCAATAAATGAATGTAAGATAATGAATAAAAATGAAGGAAAAGCAAATAGAATTTGAAAAAGAAAAGAAATGGAAGCCAAAAGACGATACGAAGAAAAGAAAGTTGAAGAATAATGTAAAATAATGAAGAATGAGGGGAAAAAAGAAGGTGAAAGGAAAGAGTGGGAAAAACGAATGAAATTGGTAAGAACAATAGGAAGAAAAAAATAGTAGAAAAAGAGCTGGGAAAAATAAAGTAAAAGGAGAAAACAAATGAAAGAAAAATGATTAAACAGAAAAAATGCAGGAATAAGAAAAAGAATAAAAAAAAGAAATAAGATGAAAACAGAATAAAGAAATAGAAGAAAAGAAAAATAATGTACAGGGAATTATGGGAGGAAGGCTAAAGAGGAAAGACACGGTATAGAAGGACAAACGAATAAAAAGGGAAGAAGAACAGTGGGGAGGAAAGTTTGAAAGAAAGAAAGATAAAAGAAAGCGTGAGGAAGACGAAAGAAAATGTATAGAATGGGAAAGTAAAAAAGTGGAAAATGCGGAACGATTAAGCAGAAGCAAAAGGAAATTTATCGAAGAAACATAAAGGAAGAAATACAGTTTAGCAAAAAGAAGAAAGCGGGGAAAGAAAAAAAACGGATAAAGATGAAAGAAATGGAATTATGGATTCAATCATGCAAAAGGAAGTAACAAAAAAAGCAGCCAAAATCGAGAAACAAATCAGACATTATAAGAAAAAACGATGAATGAAAGCGACGAAAAAAAAGTGAACGACGTATGATAAATAAAAAAAAATCAAATGGTAACCAATTAGACAAAATACGAAAATTGCAAATAGCTAAAAAAAAATACAAAAAAAA
>CAHIKZ030000979.1:2307500-2332500 GCA_903632075.3 Acanthosepion pharaonis | reverse complement strand
TATATATATATATATATATATATATATATATGTATGTATGTATGTATGTATATATATATTCTTAATAGAAATTTTATAAGTATAAGAAACTATACTCGCTCGGGAAACCTTCAGTATATTGATTTGCAAATAAACAAGCCAACACCAAAATGGAAAAAAAGGTATAAAAAATAAGAAAGAACCAAGAACATGTACGTTAACCGAAAATAATCGCCCAGCATACGAGTTCAAGACCCATATATATACGGGCCTTGACCTCATATGCTGGACGATTATTGTCTATATATTCCGTTCTCATTTTTTACCTTGTTAGCCGGCCTTCCCTGCCGATCCGCTTAGGTGAAACCTTGGTAGGTTTGTCCTGCTCTCAAGGTTTAAATAACTAAATATGTATATATATATATATGTATATATATGTGTGTGTGTGTGTGTGTATATATATATATATATATATATATATATATATATATAGATAGATAGATAGATAGATAGATAGATAGATTTCAAATAGGTTTGGTTAAATAAGTTATACATATATCGATTAGTTTTAGTTGTGAACCTTTCAATTTCGCGAATTCATTTTTGGTAGGTTGAGACAATTGAGTAAGAAAAATACCAACATTTTCTTACGAATGTTTTTTTTTTAATTTCCCATGTACTTTCAATCTCAGCTGAGACTATCTTCAGGGTTTGTCTGTTAGTATGTTTTATGTGTTTCTGTGAATTTTAAATTTTTCAACTGTTCTTTTTTTTATTTTACTGCTTATGTAGCGTTCTAGATTTCAGAGTTCAAAGTTCCCGTGTTCTCTTGACGTAAGGAGAGCAACGTTTTGAGTTTTGTTTATACGTATATATTATTTTTTTTCATAAGCATTTAAGGACTTTGTTGCTATACTCTTAGTTTACTTTATTTACATTGGTCTTTAACTCTCTTACATAAAGGTCTTCAAGGATTTTTAGTTTTTGCTTATTATTGTTTTTATGTAATACAAATGTATTTTCAACTAATATCCGTCTAATCTGGGAGTGTGGGTATGTGTTCGTTTAAGTGTTGATGTATTGAGCTATGTTCAGTCAAATGAAATGTAAGTCTTTTTGTTACCATCGTCGTAGTAAATCCAACGTACGTATTGACATTTTTACCAGATATATAATCTACTAAAGGGCATTTAAACTGATATACAAGATAGATAGATAGATAGATAGATAGATAGATAGATATGAAAACTTTAAGATTAATATCACCATGAGGAAAACTGCCAAATTACTTCATCCCAAGAGCCGTAGCACGTCCCCAATAAACCTTCTGAATGTACTTGACGTAGTTTCGACGCTTAATCCTTCCCAAAATTCATACAGTATCAGATGCAAAAAGTGTAACTTTTCATCCGACATTTTGAAGGCATTAATGTGTGGATAAAACGTCAACATTGAACATTGTCTGACTCGCAACTGAACGACGCAAGGTTTCACTCTATGACTCAACAGAAATCGGAATCAATATAAGCACCAGTTTCAAGTTGCGGTCATTTCATATTAATAATAACAATCTGGTAGGAAGTTTTTCAGTAATCTGATAAATTTTCCAGATTAAACTATGTGACTCACCACAAGTAACCGACAGTTCGAGGATGTATCTAGAAACATAAGTTTTTTTTTTATTTTTGACATTTATGTATGATAATATCATGGTAATTTAACCACGCACAAATGGACGCCCCAAATATAAATAGGAACAGGTACTGCCTTTTGGAAAGGGAAGTTTCCAGCAGTCAGCTTTGACAGTCTGACCGAACACTCTTGCTGTAACACTCTCGTTTGTATATGTTTGTATTATTGTTTCTGTTAATATATTTGTTTAACCCAATTCCTCTCTTTGTGTCTTCATTTCTGACCCTAACAATGCCACAGCAGATACGTATGGTAAACGTGAAAAATAATATAATCATATGGTCATCCTCTTAGATTTTGATATATGAAGGTCCAACAGTTCAGTTTTGTATTCAAGCGCCAGACTTCACACACACATATGCTTTTATTTTAGTGGTGAAACTTAGTGAAGAACCAGCCACAAATTTCAGGAAACCCGATAACAAAGAAATAACGTACATTGTAACACATACACCCGTGTGCACATTTATTAAAATAACTGCTTTAGTTTTCTTTCTTTCACCATACCCTCAGTTTCAGACCTACTGGAATGACAGAGTGTAATCGATTTCTATTTTTCCTAGGATTAGGTCATTTCTAGGGGTGTGCAGTAATATGAATCTATTTTAAAGATGTATAAAGAAATTTGTTTGGCCTTGAAAAATATTGCATCGTCCGTGATTGCATCAGGTATTTATCACGCCCAGACACTATTGTCGCGACTGTCGATTAGTTGTCGTACGACCATTATCTGCGATGGGCATTACTCCTTGAAGAAGTACGAAAATTTTAACGCTGCACGAACACACTGGCAACACTTATAAGTGAGCAATAGTACTATAGACTCGCTTGGGATCTCTGCTGATTTAAATCCAATCAAGAATCTGTGGTCAATTTCCAAGGATCGACTTTATGAAATGGACATACGAAGTACTAACATGTACAAGGGGTCATGTTTCATTGAAAAAATACGAAAAAAGTAAATAGTAACAGAATTATTCGTTTTGTTTTAATTAATTTGCACAAGCGTGTATTTTCCAATCTTCAGCCCTCAGGTTTGTATTCCGAGTTTTCGTTTTATAAGAGGCGTCGACCAAGAAAAGGGAGATAAATGAATAAAACCCACAAAAAATATTTTTATCTGCTATGTGTGATCATAATTAATCACATGTTCCTGTCGATTGTAACTCTCAACACTGTTTAACTCTTCCCAATTCCTCTTTATGTCGGTCCGCAATCTATTTCCACAAAATAGTTGGATAAATTGCTAGCTGTTCCCTCAGGGCTCTGACGTTCTGTATGCCCTTTTGCTGTACGTTGGCAGCAGTGAATGCTCTCAGCTCGGCTTTTTCTTTTGGCCGACCATCGCCAATCATTTCGATTCGGCTACGAAAGACTAAAAATGCAGAGAAGATTAACTTAACTATTTTTATTAATCATGTCAACATCTAAATTATCTATCGAGTCGGGGTCGCTCTCCACCTCACTGGAGAGCCATTTCAGACACGAACGAGAACACGTCTACATCACGAAGAAAAAAAAAACGTCGAAACATTTCTCTGCTTTCTTTCCCACGCTAGTTCAGCCAATCAAAATCGACTCCCCCATTATGGGTTATATTTCACTCCAGTTGTCAACCTCCGGAAGTCAGAGCCGGGATACAATTCCTCTAAAAAATCATATTCTGCTAGACTATTATTTAAGACTATGCTAAATTCTCTAAACCCCCTTTACTTATGTGGTCCAGAAGTTTTTGCGAGAAATATCGATTCCCTCATTCTGATTTGTCGTATAACTCTCCCAGTTATTACCCTTTTATATAAAACTTCCACATTTTTCACATGTTTCGTGAATGTTATTCTCAGCATCCGTGCGTCGAATCACATCTTCGTCGCTTCGACACTCTTCTTCACCTAAAACGGAATCAACAACAAAAACGAGGTCAACAGTCCGTATGTTAAATTGTTCAAATAATGATAATTCATGCCCGAAATTCAAACAGAAATTAACATGAAACCGTCCAGTATTCCCTGCCATTAACATTAATATAGCAGTTCAGCAACTTTGTTTCCAACGAAATTTTCTCATGATTTGCTTAGCTTCTGGAAGGCATCGTTTGCTATTTCAATACATCTTAAGATATCTATATAACATTTTCCGTCATTTGTATCTAAACGATTCAGAGAGTGACGTCTTTGTATATTAGTCGACCAAAGAAAGGGTTTTAGCATTTAAATATAGGAAAATAAAGAACAAAGCCTTCCCAATGATAACAACCTTAAAACATAAAGCTTATTCCCGGAAAATTATTTTAAGGCATAATATTGACTAACCTGTCGAATAAGGTATTAAAATTGCAAACGTTCGCATAAGTTCGCATACGTTCGAGATTTACTTGATCCCACTCTGAGTCAGGTTGTGATGCAAGTTCAGTTTTTAACGTTGGTACCCGAGTGGAAACACTCGGGCCGCTGGTCTAAGCTGGTCTTAGCTTGTCTAAGCTGGGCATAGCTTGTCTAAGCTGGTCAAAGCTTGTCTAAGCTGGTCAAAGCTTGTCTAAGCTGGTCATTGTTTGTCTATCTGGTCATAGGTTGTCTAAGCTGGGCGTAGATTGTCTAATTTGGTCATAGCTTGTCTAAGCTGGTCTAAGCTAGTCATAGCCAGTCAAACCACCGCTACGCAACAGATGTCACGCAAACGTGGGGGGCGCAAAGGAGGAGAGAAGACCTCGGGCGCGGCTGATACTACAACCGCAGCATCCACTCTGACAGGGGAAAAAATCTTCTCCTCTGCCAATCAATCCAGAGGAATCCGGAAGAAAAACCACAAGTTAATTTCGTTTGTTTTGGTTTTTGTTTTACGGCATATCAATCCCAATGGCTTATTTAATGCCGGCAAAATTTTCTGGGAATATTTTTCCTTAAAGAAATCTATAGCTGTTCATATTTTTCCCAAAGAATGTATAGCTGTTTGTAATGATGTTATTTTTTTAAAATATTGCTGATAATGATTTTTCCTTCAAAAATTATTGCCATTAATATATATATATTTGTATTACAAAGTATTTCTGGTATTAAAACCTATTTTTAGACAAGTTTGGGTGTTGACTATTTGTCCATAGCTGGGACCCTAACAGGTGCTACCACCCCGAGTCAGGGTGGACCTGGGAACATCAGAAATTAAGAGGTGGTTCCATGCTCCTCAAAACCACCTGTTCAGAGGTCTTGCTGTTGGTTGTATGATAGTTTATCGTCTTACCCGGGCAACAAAGTTAACATAAGTTCTTTTAATGATTGTATATACAAGTAGGGTGGAGTAATGGATAGCTGCTCGGGTAGCGGAATCGGAGAGCTGAGTCGGATCCATTACATTCACTCACATGTTAATACACGTGGGAAATGTATGGATCCTCTTCTACTCCTAGCTATGGGTAAATAGGAGGAGAGACCGTGTTCGGGCCTACCACAGAAAGAAATGACAACCTACTGCAGGAAAAAATCTGCTTAGTCAGTCAAGTATCGAAAGATACATGATCGCCTAAGAGTGTATCAGGCATGGTACATAACTGACTGATACAAGCCCACTACTCATTTTTCGGCAAATAACGTTATAATACGTATTTTACTGCGGACAAAATTTTTAATGATTGTAAAACTAATTCAATGGTCGTGAGAATAAGGATCCGCGTGGCGCGAAATATGTATAGTCATTAAGAGTTTATGACTATATATATATATATATATATATATATATATATATATATATATATATATATATATATATAAAAAGAAAGAACAAAAAGATATATATAATCCAGTGTTCTTATAGATATTTTTACTTTTACAAAATAGTGCTCAATGTAAATTTACAGAACATTAATATTATAAATTGATTTATTTAAAATATGTTTTTTTTCGCTACACAGTTCTAACTATGTTTCAAAAATGGAAGCTAAAAAGCTACGAATTTAATTTTGTAATTAAATTAAAGACATTAGTTCCATTTCATCCTCAAGCGAAATTTTTGGAGTAACTTTTAAAATTACTGGGTTTTAAAGACACAGCTATATATATATATATATATATATATATATATATATATATATATATATATATATATATATATATATATATTCAATACCGGTTAAGGCAGTGGAGAACTTGGAGAGGGGAAATTAACAGGGGATAACTGATAATTGATATGCATTAAACATGGTACGTGGAACTTAAACAGTTTACCCCAGTGAGCGAATTAAATTGTTCAGTTCGACATTCCAACCACCTGAAGAAGGCCGAAGCGTACAACGGCTGAAACGTTGTAATAAATATGGCGACAAAGATGAGGACAATAATCTGAATAATTTAAGTAGTGTACACAGAATGACCTATAGATTTATATTAATAGATTAGGAAGAAGATAGGAAGAAGGCTATATATGAACATAAATAGATAGATAGATAGATAGATAGATAGATAGATAGATATAGATAGATATGGTTATTAAGTTTCTGTTTGAAAATAGCCTAGTTGATTAAAGTCTTGGTTTGAGTATTTGGTGACATAGTAATTTCAATGTCTGGGCCGAGCAGTGAGTACTTGGAATCGGTAAAAATCTGGTGAGCCATAGTTGATTAGGACTAAGAATAAGAACTCGACAAGATATCTGTAGATAGGGTATGTGGAACGAAAATAATCTCCCCCAACTTAGATTAAATAAATAGTTCAGTTCGTAATTCCCGAATCGACATAAACCTGATGAAAACCGGAGGGTAAATCAGTCGAAACGTTGTGATAGCAATAAATCTGAAAACAATAGTCCCCGTGAAAATAGATTGAGTAAGTATCCGCGTTTTCCTGTTTTCTGTCCCTTGTTGCTATCGCTATCCCAAGCCATTTGCTTTAAGACTACATGTCGATCAGTTTTCGATCTTCGGCGCATTTGCGTTATGGCCACTTCCGTGTGTTGTCCTATAAGCATTAACATTAGCAACATATGTTGGGCTTCATGCAGCGATGCATTAAAACAATCCCATCGCTGCATCGAACAATTGATTTGTGAGCCTTTCATGAAAGTGTATATGCACATTTCGCAGATATGATTCAGCGATATTACTGGCTGGGGGATGCATTCTGGCGAAACGGTCGCCCGACACTGGATAGAATTTCCCTTTTTACAGAAGTAGAGAAGATGAGCGATGAAAATCAATCAAGGTTTTAAGAGGAAGGTTTCATAGCTGAGTAGGTGTCTCCATGTCGATAGAATACCATATTAAAAAGGCAATGACCCAGAATTTATAGTTAATGCATGCGTTAAATAGAAGGGTAAAGTAAAAGAATGTTGATTAATATTGGCAGGAGAGCAGCCATATTTTAAGAGGAATACATGCAGGCATCCTAGTATCAGTTTATCTCAAACATAGAGCATAGCCCACTTTTGTTGACAGAGACACAAAAGTTGTTAAACGCATGCTGCCATAGAAACTATGCTGACCTAAAAACAACATGTTTTGTCGACAAAAATTCTGAGAATAAATCTTCATTTTTATGTCACTTTAGTTATCATATCTCTCCACAACTTCCCGTTTTTGCCCTAAGCAAAGTTAGATTCTTTGCGATCCGTATTTGCCCCCACTCTGCCACCCACTCATTAAGGCAAGTGTTGTAACCTAAATAGAAAAATCACATGAAGGTTGGTAATGAGCGATAATATTATAACAACGCATATAAGATTCGCCAGCGGCGCGTAGAAGAAGAAGTCAACTGCTAGAAGTGAGTCAAGTGAATTCCACAATGAATCTCCAATTGCAGAATATCTACCAACCGCCCCACGCGGTCAGATGTCGCATAAAGCCGAATTTAATGTGGGGTATCCGAGCCGGCAGGCGCGGGCAAAAATTCCTCGTAGGGGGTTGGGTAGTTGTCTACCATCCCAGACGAGACTCTGCCCTTCGACATAGCCTCGTCTGGAAACATCTCTGCCCGAAGGAAGAGTGTTTTACTAGTTTAGCTGGAGACGAATCTCCAACTGAAGACCAAAAAAAAAAAAAAATTAAATAATTATAGACGATTGTATATATACATATAGAAAGCCACTATGACGGAAGGAGCAACTGAATGTTAGAGAATATGTGAAAAACTACTATTAATGGGGGAGGACAATAAAAAAAAAAAGAATTAAAAACAAAATACGATAATGATTGACATTGCATTTCAATTGGTGAAGTTCAAAGTTCACAAACAAGCGAGAAGTCAGGAGAGAGTTCACAAACATAAGATGATAGAGAAATTATTAGCAAAGAACTCACGATTACATCTAGCCATTTCAACTGCAAAATAACCTGCAAGTTTTTGACAAGTCACAGAAAAGGAATTAGTCAGTCATATCTATGTTCACACACACACACACACACACACACATGTCTATCTATCTATCTATCTATCTATCTATATATATATATATATATATATATATATATATATATATATATATATACTATTAATGATTTATTTTGAGGAATCAAGTTTCTCGTGAAAAAAAAAAAAAAGTAAATTTACATTAATAAATAAATTCAAAATATATAAGTCAAATAATCCTATATTTGATTAATATCCAATAAATAATATTTTTTAAAATATTTCAGCACAAGCAAGGCAATAAATTCACTAAGGAGCAAGGGAAAACTGAGTGTGTGATAATATAAGAAAAAGAATAAATGTTATTAAGAAAAAAGTACATAAAATAACAGGATTTAAAAAGTTAACTGGAAACAAAAAACCGGAAAAGAGTTCCACAAGCGAGGGCGGCACCTTTATTGAATTTTCGTCCCTTTGATATAAATTATATTTAAATTTGAACAAGGAAATAACACCTAGTTTACTTGGATAAGGATATTTCATTTTGATCAAAGGTGGTCTCTTAGGGGTTGCACAAACCCCCAACTGAAATTCTTTTCCCTTTGACTTAAATTAAATTTATATTTGAAGTGTATGACTCCTATTTAAAATATAGAAGGAGAAACCCAGAAGATGGAGGTCACATTGCCAACATTAAAATGAGAATATATGGACGTCAGGTTGAGTAATAAATCACAAAATAGGTAGGTTGTGCCTTACAATACATACGTGTTGCGACAATTCAACTCTCGTATCAACTTTAACATCTTAAATCCATTCAAACAAGTATTGTATCAGATACATATCAAAGGGGTCCGACCAAGATATTTTTCGCACACAGTTCTCCACTGATTTTTTTTCTCTTTGATTTAAATTAAATTCCAATTTGAAGAAAGGAATGACTCCTATTCAAAACATAAAATGAGAAAGCCAGAACATGGCGATCACATTGGCAAGATCATTGAGTAATATTGAAATGCATCATATTTATCCATAAATTACAATATTGACATAAAATCAACCATCATTTTCTTACGACAAAATCTGTGTGACACTCAGCAAGTCGCCGGTACTTGGGCTAGTGAAAAATAATGTTGGAAAAGAAACATAATATGGCTGGCTACTTGACTCTAATGTTATTCCAACGTACAACTGTGGTGCCTTCGGTTTTGTTAAAAGAACCATTTGACCCCTCATGAGCTGAACATTATTGGGAAATCAGTTTACATTAATTAGAGTCTTTTTTTTAAATATTTCACCTCAAACAAATCGATAATACCACGAAGATTCCAGGGATTTCTGGGGGTAGAAGGGAATGAAAATATTTTAGTGACGTGAAAGAAAAAGAAAATAATAGAATCCAGAAAGACAAAGATGGCCGTTTACGTTGAATTTAAGTTTTTGAAGTTTGTAGGTGACAGAGAAACAAGAAGTTTCCACATGTGAGAAAAGAAACTTTTTGAATAGAACTTGCAGTTGTATCTAGATATTTCGGCAGTAAAACTATGAAACCGAGCTGCTAATCTCGTAATCTTTTTCCGAGAAGGAAAGCCTATTAGAACCCTATACCATATATATATATATATATATATATATATATATATATATATATATATATATATATATATATATATATATATACTGACATTATAAAAACCTAGACATCCTTGTCCAATTGAAGTAGAATATTCTGTAAACTATGGAAATATGATATTAGCTGTATATTTAAAACCCAGTAATTTTTTAAAAGTT
Organism: Acanthosepion pharaonis; assembly: GCA_903632075.3. Classification (NCBI taxonomy): domain Eukaryota; kingdom Metazoa; phylum Mollusca; class Cephalopoda; order Sepiida; family Sepiidae; genus Acanthosepion; species Acanthosepion pharaonis. Next base: position 2,322,706 of record CAHIKZ030000979.1, on the reverse strand, counting down.
ACTCCAAAATTCGCTTGAGGATGAAATGGAACATTTGCTTTTAATTTAATTGCAAAATTAAATTATTATTTTTAGCTTCTATTTTTGAAACATGGTTAGAACTGTGTAGCGGAAAAAACATATTTTAAATCAATTAATTTATAATATTAATGCTCTGTAAATTTACATTGAGCACTATTTTGAAAAAAAAATTATCTATAAGAACACCGGATTATATATCTTACTGTTCTTTTTTTTTATATATATATATATATATATATATATATATATTATATATATATATATAATCAGGTATGTGACATGCGTGATACACGCTTAAGCGATGATGTATCTTTCGATACATGACTGACGAAGCAGATTTTTTGCCTGCTGTAGGTTGCCATTTCTTTCTGCAATAGATCAGTTGCCATCCAAATCTATAGAACCTGGTTTGTCTTGCTACTTACCCATAGGTAGGAGAGAAGAAGAGGATTTATACCTTTCCTAAGGGTATTAGCACATAAGTTAATGCAATGGATTCAACAGAAATTCCAACTCGGCATTTCGCTTCTTCAGTCCAAGCCGCTGCCCATCCACCATGTTTTACATTACTCCTTAAAAAAAGCATACATACCACCTAATTACCGGCACCTTTTGTTCCGGAGAAAACATCTGTCTATATTTCTGAGATGAATTATTTTTTTCGAGGAGGAAAGCTCATTATAACAACTGCTATATATATATATATATAATCAGTCATGTGTCATGTATGATACACGATTAGGCGAACATGTATATTTCGATACATGACTGACGAGGCACTTTTGTTTTCCCGCAGTAGGTTGTCATTTCTATTTGCAGTAGACCAGTTGCCATTCAATTTTATAGAAAGCGGTCTATCCTGGTATTTACCCATAGGGGATAAGACGAGGATTCATACCTTTCCCAAGGGTATTTGCAAGGAAGTGAATGTAATGGATTCGACTAGAATTCGAACTTGGTTCTCGGATTCCTAAATCTGAACCGCTATCAATTACAGCACCTTAATTACCTTATTACCTTAATATATTGTTGTGTAGGAACCTACCACCCCTCTTGAAGATGAACTCGTCTAGAAACAAGGACGTTAAATAGTGGCATGTCAAAAGACAGAGTCGAAGAAGTTCTGAGCTGAGTTAGTTATAGACTACTCAGGCGATATCTGTACCAACTTACCAACCGAATAAACCCCATTTTATTGTTACATGTTATTTGGCGTTTGTCTTTATTAACCCCAAATTAACATCATAACAATATATATAATAGTAGTGTGTTAATCTTTGTTGTTGCCATCAAAAGGATTCGGACATTCTCTTCTACGGCCTTCCTAAAATATTTGTCGTTCCTTCAGTGCGTTCCATTCCTTCGGTGCTTGTCGTTCAGGGAATTTCCAACTGGACCCTTTATTTAATCAATTTCATGTTCATCTTCGTCCAACTTAGTTTTCATTGTGGCGTTTACTTAAAATATTATAGTTTTAATTGTTTAATATTTTCAGTCTACGTTCTTAAAATTATTCCCGCGTTCTCTGTTTACATTCAAAAAACCACCATCTTGAAATATTGCCTGCCGGTTAAAACAGTTTTCCGGTTTATTGCTCTTTATAATTTTTTTTTCTGAATTTTGCAATATTCTTAAAGCCATTCAAATGCTGTGTCCTGCCATTTTAATGCTCTCTCTTGATATTTTAATGTTTTCTCCTACCATTTTAATCTTATATCCTGCTTTCAGTTATTTTTTTCAATTGTTCTGCATTCCCATGGCTCAATAACTTTTCAATGCATTGGCTCACTTTTAAAGTAAATCTTGCTTACGACCTATGGTTTTCATTTGGTAAGCACCCCCACACATATAAACACATCCCCCCAATATATATATATATATATATATATACACATATACACAAACAAACACACACACATATATATATATATATATATATATATATACACACATACATGTATATATACCCAGATACACAAACACTCACACACACACACACACATATATATATATATATATAAAAACACAGACACACACATGTATATATAAAACACACACACATACACACACACACACATATATATATATACACACAGGCACAGACACACACATGTATATATAAAGCACACACATACACACACACATATATATATACACACGCGTACACACACACACATATATATATATATATATATATATATATATATATGCAGACACAGACACATACACACATATATATACACACACAAACGCATATTGGGGAAATTTATGATACAGTGGTAAAAACTTTCTTGCGATGTGCGTCGTCCTTCATGACTTAATTGGACTAAATTTGTTATGTTAGAAGGAGTACACATGCAAAGGCAGAGGGGTACAGGGAATTATCTATCTATCTATCTATCTATCTATCTATCTATCTATCTATCTATCTACGCACACACACACATACACACACACACAGATATATATATATATATATATATATATATATATATATATATTTCAGGTGAATTCATTTAAAGTCTTTTTATTTTTTATATTTATATTCATCACTTTTATAATATATATATATATATTCAGAATTCATTTAAAGTTCCACGCTGTGATATTAAAATATCTTCCAGGAATGGTGAAATGTTGCAATAGTAACGAGGGCAGAAATTTACTATAGATGAGCTGGCGACTAACGCATTGTCTAGGAATTTACGTCGTAGTGAGTTATTTCCCCTTTGAACATAATTGACCACAACTTTGACATAAAACTTTCTACCATGATCAAAGGTGAAAATAACTCACTACGACATAAATATCTAGAAACTTTTTCTAAACTAAACTTCTTAAATTTAATTAAAATCCGATAATTATTTGAATTTTACAGGAATCTCCAAAACAATGTGTTTTTAGCACCACAAATGACGTTAAAAATCCCTATGCTAATCTTTGGCCTACCGTTGACGCAAGAAAAACAAGATGTTTAACCAAAATATCGAACGCGCTAGAAAGGATTAAAACATCTAATAAAATAATAAAATATTTTGGTTTTGCCTTTTGATAATAACATAAAAATTTTGACTATAAAACATGGGTTCTTTTTTTTTTTAACTTGGAATGCTATTTTTAGAAAATCTTTTGGTAGTTCCTAATATAGATATTATCAATAACACCACGTTTTGATCAAGTACTTTAGCATCCCGCTACTACCTTTTGTATCAATTTTCGTACAAAAAGTGGATCACAGAGCTTATTCAGCTTAATAAATATTTCCAGAAAATCTCAACTTCTAATTGATCACTTAACATTTAATAACATCGACCTAGTTCTTGATTTGACCAAAAAGATAATTCCGCCAAAATCTATCAAGCTTCTGTGATCCTATCACGTGACCAAATTTATCAATAAAATATAAAACGTCTTTCATCTTCGACAGTGCGCTGATCGGAATCCTTTGAACTCGTCACACATTTCCAGGCTTTTCGTTAAAGTTCCTTAACATGATTCCAGCCTGAGAGAACACTCATTCACACAGCAATATTTTATGACGAACAATTAACTCAAGTTTTCCAAATTCAACTTAATACACGAATCATTTTCATATGCTTTCAAGCTCAACGTTAATTATTGCAATTAACATAAACACAGCTACTTACCTCAAGTAGAATATTCTCTTCGAACAAGTGAAAACAAATCAAAGAGCGTCAATTCCGTAAACCTTAAAGTAAGTCATAAACAATATTTCTCTATTTCAAATACAAACTTGAACTGTTTATTTTTTCTTAAATTACAATAATACCCAAACACACGTTCTCATTATTGTATATACCATTCAATAAATTATAATATATCAAACCAGAACTTTGATAATCTTTCATCTAAACAGAAAAAGGACGTTTGAACTTTTTAAAACCACACTTTACTCCAATTGTTTTTGTATCTCTTGTTTATATAAATATTTTATTCATTGTTATATAAAAACTGTTGTTTCTCATGTTGTACTTATTCTGTTTGTTGAATACTGAAATTTAATGTGCGAGGAAATTGTTAATTTCATCACGCAGCCTAATTTACTCAACAATTTTTTATCAATATAATTTAATCCATTAACACAACCTACAAAGTACCCTCTGGTAATCAGTGATATGAGAGGGACAAAATATCACAATAGTCAACACATATCCGATATCAACCAACCAACGGACACCTGAGAATGACCAGAGGATGCTTGGTCGATATGTTGTGGGCAGAGAGACAGAAATTAAGATGAGAACAAGAATTCGAAATAAGATAATATTGACAATTATTCAACACAGAAACGAAATACAATTGTTATTTTCTAAAGAATTAAGATCGTTCATAAAAAGCAAAAAAAAAATGGTTTATCGAAATAGTCGCACGAAATATTTTTAGGAAATATAAAAATAAAACGAACGAGAATAGTTTTTAGATTTTTTTTTAATGCATTCTTAAATAATAATTAGGATGCGAACAGGATGCTATTTTTTCTTTTATTTTATTTTTTCTTTTAATTTTCCTTTTTTTTTCTTTATATTTTTCTCCTCTTTTCTTTTCTTTCTCTTTTCTTTTTCTTTTATTTTTATATCGTAATCATTTCCTTTGCATCTCGCTCGTCTCTTCACGATATCGGAAGCATCCGAAAATAAATAAATAAAAATAAAAAATAAAAACAAAAGACGTATAATTAGATTTGTGAAAATCAGAAAGTTCTAATTATTTTTTTTTAATTTATAGATTATTAAATCATTTCAAAGTCAGTTTTCGTTGTTCTTTTTAATATCTTCACAGTGATACGCCAGATTATGAAGACGATTGCAATAATGTTGCTAAGTTGCCAGATTCTTAATGTCCATTAGTTATAATCCGATTTAAAAACTACAAGTATGTCACCTTTTAAATAAATACTAGATTATTTCCCCATTATTAAATTATACAAATATTTATTTTACTATATCTAAATTTATGGAAAATATGTTCCAACGAATGGAATTCATTTTAACGAATTTCTGCAAAACTTCATAATTTACAATACAATAAGTCAATGGCAAGAGTAGAATATTCGATATTTGTAGAATTACTTCCTATCTATGGTGAACACACAATCACGGTAGAGTTCATTTCGATTCCATATTTTCAAGTACCTCGCTCCCTTTTAGTGCATACGTAAACCAGAGAAGACTTGGCTATTCTAAATTAAGGTAATTTCATAATCCTACTTAAAGACCGAACCTGTTTATATTTTAATTCTATGCTGCCGTGATAAAATTTATTATAAGTTTATAGAATCCTCCATACTTGCCTGTCACCCTCTACGGGAAGATGCACTCTTCCCCAAATTAACCTTTAACCAATCATCACTTCTCTTTTTCCAAACTCAACTTCCCATTGGTTAAAAGGACACAAAAATGTAGCAAGTTTGGACAAATCCTTTTTCCCGTGAAGCTGTCTGGAGCCTATTTGAAAACCCAAAAATCTATTTAAAAAAATAGAATCGCTTGACTTAATCCAAGTCAGTCAGACACTGAGTTTCAAGAGAGGCCAGCAGACTCCACACGTGCTAACACACTGACTCAATAACCACTACCAACCTCTCATCAACTCAACACAATTCGCACTACTATTGCCGCGTGAAGAAACTTAACTTACAATTTACTAAAACATTGACGTTATCACTACGAAATAGTAATTGTACATTTAATCAAATTTAGCATATCAGTCAAAGGCACACAACTCTTCATAACTTGAATCAACACTTATAATTGTCACACACATACACACTATTATTTCAACTCACACAATTGACATTTTATCTTGCAGAAATCTAAATGTTTTAATTTCACAAACTTAAACCATCAACATTCGTTCACCAAATCTCTGCATGAACACTCTGCAATCTTATCTCACTGGCCACGATTAACAAGCAACCTATCATTACTTTGTGTATGTATATATATATATATATATATATATATATATATATATATATATATATATATAAAATTCATGTTATTGTTGAAATCTATAACTACTTTGCTTTTTCCTTGATTTCTTCAACTTGTATTGTCTTCATATGTTCGTTTAATTTATTTGTTGTGGATAAATGCATAATGTACACGCACATTTTAGGGCTTCACACAATTTCACATTCTGAAACATCTTACCATAAATTCTGCAACAAGTTATATCTATGTAAATGTAATGGTAGGTGATACTACATTGCTTTAATCGTATAGTATATTCCAGACCAATATCAGCTGCGATGCGACATCTTGTGAGTCATTGTGAACATAATCTAAGCTACCCAATCGATGTGAATTATCGGAGTTCGAACGGGTTATGATAGTTGGTTCTAGATGCATTTGTTATCTCTTGATTTTCAGTATCAATAGTTTAGTAGAAATACTTGAGAGAAGCCCAGTCTGAAACAAGAATAGTCAGAATTAACACGCAGGAGACACTAACTTAAACCAAATCTGCATGCCAAATGCCCGTCGATATGATTCGTTCAACATACTTTAGGTTACCCAGATTACGGAGCAGAAGTTGATGACATCGGATACAATTTTACATTTAGTTTCATGGCATCAGTTTCAGAAGCCAGGTGAATGTGAACTGCGCGGCCAATCCAGTGTTCATGCCAGATGTTTCAGGTTGATGGATGGTATCGTGTATTAGAACTCTATGAAACCAAAAGCCTCCTGTGTCCGCAAGGCAATTTAAAGGCTGGTCGTGGAGCCATAATAATGTGAATTCGCTGCACTGTGGATACCTAAATCCCTTGACCGCTGCATAAGCATTTCTCCTCATTCAATAACTCTATGTATTCAAACAAGAACAATTTATTCCTGTTACCCTGTTGCCCAGAAACATCTCACCCAACTTGCCCATAATTGTTTTGACGCGTTTTCTATATAGAGGAATTGTATCTTTGCAAGTATGTTGCGAATAGCGGTTGGTAAGTGGACATGTGTATTCAAATGGGTCATAATACGTCTATCATCCGATAAATGCGAAGCAACACTTCTTCATAGTCACTTATTCGTATCTAAAAATATTAGTAAGAGTCTTAAACAACCTTCTATTTTGCTAGACCGGCGATATAAGCTGTGTAATCCTCGAATTTGGCAATCGTAACGACATTGTTTAACTTTAATATATTGTATTAAAAATTAAAATGTTTAGAAGGTACTTGAATAGTTTTTAGTCAACTATATATATGGAAGTTTTAATTATTCCAATTGTCCTTTGTAAAAGGATATAATTTCTACTAGGCGACCCCTATATTTAGTCAAGTGAGAATTTAATTAACATTGAGGGGACGTGGGACAAATTGTACTGTTTATATTTTAACGTAGCGAAACGGGGCTAAAGTGTTATAGATGGTAGGAGTGAATGAGGTTAATTAACACATTGTCACTAATAATATAGTTATCGTCAAAACATATTTCATAAATAATTCTAGTCCTATGTAGTTTGGATCTTACTGGTGAGATGTGGTTGGCCGTTTTAATTAATTTATAAGAAATAATATGTTTAATCTTCTTGTTGTGGTCAACTGGAGTTATATATTCTTCATATTGTTTCTAATAGCAATTTACAAACTGTTTAGAATTAACATGCATTTGATTTTTATAGAAAAGGTTAATATTATTGCTTTTTTATGTTCAGTCTTACTATTGATTAATATAGACACAAATAATGTAATTTGATTATCTATAAGGAAAACCGCTATTAACAGGCGTCTATTTAGCGTTGTTGAGTTCTTTAATGAAAAACGGACGATAGGATGAATTCTCTTGCGCACTCGTAAGGGGTTTTTTTATGAGAACTATTTTGAATTCTAAGTGTACATTTACTTATAACTATAAGATGACAGGATTTATTAATTATGTGTGTACGTTTATATAACGATGTGGCGAATATATTATTACAGGATTCTATGAATAGGTGTTAATTTTTATACTGAGCATGCAAGTATACTTACATATATATATATATATATATATATATATATATATATATATATATATATATATATATATATATATATATATATATATATATATATATATTCACATGTAAAAAAAGATTAAAATAATGGAAGTCCTAATAATAAAAAAGCAAAAAGCCAACCCTTAACAATATTAACTACGAACTAGGCCACAATATATTCGGAAAATAAAACACCTTTATAACACACTAAAAACATACACATAATGCACACAATCAATTAAACTGAAAAAATAAAATCATCCTTGATAATGGCTAACAGTATGGCCGAAAGCGCTCGAAACTACAGAACGTTTGTATATTTTCAAATGCTGTTTTGAGATTTTCAATTTCTTTTTTTCTTTATTTATACATATATAATGAATACTTTTTAAATATTTCCCTCTCTCTCGATATATTTTGGGGTCAAACAAATTTTTAATCCTACTAATATAAAGACCCCTTCCCGACCACCTAGTAAAAGAGTTTACTCATCTTAAGGTATTCTATTGATAATTATAATTTTGGATATAAATGAGATTTAGGGAAAAACTCTATGCAAAAAAAAGTGACTCACTTATTTCCTGCAACTAGTAATCAATAGAAACATAACCGAACAGTTTTAAATAAAGGATAATAGCAGTATAATTTATTTATAATAGGTAATATAGTTCGAAATATTTAATAATCTATGGGTCCTCCTTTATTTTGGTTAACTTTTTCAACACTTTTTGGTATTGACTTGATTAGGTTCTGGCAAATCTCATCTCCAAGCATTGAATTCCATTCGGATATGAAATTCACAATCAAATCCACTTTGTTGCTCAACTACTTTCTCGAGAGCCTGTACTTTATAATGCTCCATAAGTTTTCTATTGGGTTGAGGTCAGGAGATTGGGGCGGCCATGTCATAACACTCACCTGCTTCTCATCAAAGAATTCCTTCATCAATTTTGATTTGTGATAGGGAGCATTATTCTGCATAAAAATGAGCTTGGTGGGGTCGATTTGCACCCTTTCAAGAGAAGGAAGCAGACAAGACTCTAAAATTCTCTTGTACTGCTCGCTCCTGAGGGTCTTTTCAATAGGTTTTAAGAAACCAGTTCCATGAAAAGAAAAGCATCGCCAGAACATTATACTGAACGGATGCTTCACAGTACCTACTGCTAAATTCAAAGAACTTTCAAAGCTTCTTCTTCGAATTTTAGATCGCTTTGAATTTAACTCAACTTTCGTTTCATCGGAGCAGAGAATATTTAGTAAAAAAAATCAGGTGAGTCACATTTATCGAACAGCACTGTACATATATATATATATATATATATATATATATATATATATATATATATATATATATATATATATATATATGCAATTCTCTGCAATATAGGAGGATTGATATTAAAAGCAATGTTGCATAAATAAATAGCAGACCATGCATTGGCTGTGGATGTTAGTAAGAAGACAAAGGTCGTTGTGGAGAGCTATTATCAAACACGTTATGAAGGGACGCGACGCGGAGAAAAAGTGGGTCAATTATGAATGATTATTTTTCGCTCATTTTTATTTTTTCAAATTTCATGGCTAGTGAAGAGGTGAGGACAGTATTTTTCCTACGTTTTTCACGTGTTTGTAAAAATGTACCATAGCAAAAGTACATGTGTATAACTGTGCAGAATTGCAAATATCTTTTTTACACTTACAAATATAATTCAGCATATCTGTTGGCTTGAATTCGATAAAATGAATGATTCCAAGACTTTTAAACATAGAATGATTTTCTCTGCTTTACTTTTCATTTAACCTTTGTGAAATATGGTTCCAAGGCATAAAACAGACCAGCATCTATACAGAAAATGCGCCAATACCCACAAAATAACATTCAGGAAATTGTAGACAAAAATATCAGTCAACACACTGCGAAGCAGACAATGGTCTTTGAAAGGTATTTTTTGGTAATTACATTTTATTCAAGTCATTTTATCGTCCATAGGGAAAGGTGTACAGTGAGTCGTTCTTTTAAAATATGCAAACCATAACACACAGACTGTTGCGTTTTATATATGTAGAATTTATTTTTGAATTTAACTACATCCTAACCGTAATCTGATGAAGACATCATTATATACAGTATTTACATGAAGTCTATTGTCCTCATCTTTGCTGTTGTTATGACAACGTTTCGGCTGCTATTCCCACCGGCCATCTTCAGGTCTATATCGATACGTGTAAGCTACAGGTAAATCGTAACTTAACACTTTATTTAATCTACAGGGATAGAATATTCTTATTTCACTGTCCATGTCTAGGGACATCACATCTAATTTTTTATTGTTATTATAGTTCAGTGATTGCTGGTCCGGTTTCCATTGTGTCCAAGTATATATGTTCAGCCTCAAGATTAAACTCTCAATTACCATAGCAGTATATGGGCACGTGACCGTGTGGTTAGAACGCTCGCTTTCTGATCACGAGATCTGGGTTCGAATCTCACCATGGACAATTTATCAGGAAAGTGGAAGGGACGGTCCCAGCATGCGGCACCATTGAAAAGTACTTGAAAATCATCCCACGTGTTGACCAAAGCCTGAGTGAGTGAAATTAGCTAAAGGGAACCTTTGGGGCACGTCGAAGTCACGAGTCGTCTTGACCGAGGTTTTTAGCGGGCTGGTCCTCTTCCGATTGTTGATCACGCTAGAGAACACGCTCTCTCCCAGAATATGTAACTAAGTTCTGATCAGCATAGTTGCAGTATAAACCACAGGAGGACTCTGTGCGTGTTGTACACAAAGATGCGCCTGAGCAAACGGTTGAAACAGGGATTAACTAGCCGAACTAGTCGAAGGGTACTCTGGAATACGAGAAGGCAGGCACTTCATTCACGATAGCAGTACGTTCAGAAACCACAGCTTTAATCTATTAGACTATTGTCGTGTAGGAATTCTCAGTTGGTTAACCGGGTCCAGTAGTAATTACGCGGTTTAATTAACAAGTTATATCGTTTATGTCTACAAGCGTTTATCTGATATCTCGTCCAACCTAAAAAAATAATTTTATATTTCAGATTTGAATATAGTTTTCGGTATTCCTTTCCAATCTAGACTTAATGACTGACTGTTTTGTTGATTTTTTCAAAAGCATTATTCGTAATTTTGAAAAGATGATGATTAAAATGAATCCACACAAAATGTCTGCTGTCTTTAATATATATATATATATATATATATATATATATATATATATATATATATGTTTATGCAGTTTATAGCACTGTTTAGGACATTTGAACACTTACCCTTTATACAAATATATATATATATATATATATATATATATATATTTTATATATTAACTTTCAACGTTAAAAATTTTTTTAATGTTTCATCAGGTGAGAAATGACGATGGTACATATCTCACTTCTTCCCTTTTTTACTGGGTAATCAAAGAGAAAATGAACAATCAGATTAATAATATTTTTTTTTAAAGTGCTCAATACAAAGTAGAATCAACGATTTCCCTTTGTTCCCAAGCGAATTCAACGTTAAAAAATAATTTTTTTTTTAACGTTGAAACATAAAAAAAAAAAATTACAAGGACATATAAACTAAAGAAGAAAATGAAAAAAAAAAACGGTTATAGGTTATGTTCTGATGTAAATCGGAGATGTGTATCAAACATAATAAATATATTATTTATTGCTCTTCAGAAATCTTTATTTTTGAGCACTGTTTTTCTAAATTAATGATTTGAATGCAGAAAAATGGCAATCTCTTCTCGTCATTCTTTCGAAAAGTTCTTTCACATACTTTCCTCTAGTTAAAATATATATATATATATATATATATATATATATATATATATATATATATATATATATATGTAAACTGCTTTTTTTTTCGCTCATACTAAAAAATTTTTTTATTTTTATCAGTTAATTTATAATATATATGCTCAAACAAAAAATGACAAATTTATATTGAGCACTATTTTGTATCCGGAATAAAATATCAATAAGAACAACGGTTTGCATATCTCAGTCTTCTTCCCTTTTCTAAATTTGCAAATATTTTTGTATATATATATATATATATATATATATATATATATATATATAATGAGAGAAAGAACAATCAGATTAATAATCCACAGCTTTTTAACATTTTTTTTTTAAAGTGCTCAATACAAAGTAGAACATAATATTATAATATTTATATTTAAAAATATTTTTTCAACGTGACACGGAAAATTCTATGTTTCTAAATCTTAAATTTGTTCCATTATCAAGCGATATTCAGTAACTTGAAGAAAATAATTTACTTTTAATGCAAAGTAGGATAAATGATAGGGAAAATCAATGACGTCATATAAAATTAAGAAATGGACAAGGTCCGGACTAATGTCCTCACAATTTATTTATTAAAGACATTTTTTATGTTTAACGTTGTTATTTTTAAAAATGTCTTTAATAAATAATCATTTGTTTGTCTTCATTTGATATTTTTTTTGCTCATATTGCAGAGCAGTTATGAATGTTTTTTATTTTTTATTTTTTCATGGAAGATTGAAGTTTATAAGCACTAAATTCGACTTTGTCTACCGAAAAGGTTCTTTGTGGCCCAGAGGTAAGGCACGTCAGCGTAAATGAAATGGTTCCGTATAGGATGCAGGTTCGAATCCTGTCAAAGAAGGAATATTTTCTATGAAAATTTCTCGGACATTCAGGCCGGTAAATGTTATTTAATACTGTTTATCATAAACAGAGCATTTGCTTAAATAATTGTATCTATAAAATAACAACGTTAAACATAAAAAAAAAAATGTCTTTAATAAATAAATTGTCGGACCATGTCCATTTCTTAACATATATATATATATATAGTAGTTGTTCTAATGAGCTTTCCTTCTCCGTATAAGATTACGAGATTAGCAGCGCGGTCTCATAGTTTTACTGCTGAAATATCTGGTTGCAACCTGCCAGTCCTATTTTAATAGTTTCTTTTCTCGCACTTCTCACATGTGGAAACTTCTTCCAATTTTGTGTTTCTCTGTCACAAATTTCCATTTTCAAAAACTTAAATGCAACATCAATCGCCACCTTCGTCTTCCTGGATCTTCTTCTTATTTTTTTTTTCTTTCACGTCACTAAAATATTCTCATTGCATTCCACACCAGTAAACCCTGGAGTCTTAGTGAAATTTCGCAGAAAGAAAAGGCAACCTACAACGGGAAAAAAAATCTGCCTCGTCAGTCATGTATCGAAAGATACATGATCGCCTAAGCGTTTATTACGCAGGGTACATCACTAACTGAATGTCAAAGAACAACCATATACGCGGATATGAAAATAGTTTGAAGATGTTTAAGTGTAGGAATGAATTCGACTTACCGTTCATTATGTCTGCTTTCGTTTGGCAGCTCCGTGAACATTACAAAATTTACAATTACGCTCGTCGAAAATTGATGTGAGTTGGTTCATAAAAATATTTTAAGATTCAGAAACCAGCCACTTTGAAATAACTAAATTGTTTGTAATAAAATCTTTATGCGGAAGCACAATTCCAAAATATAATTTAAACAGCTTTTCGACAGAATGTTTTATGCCACTTCGAAAAAAATGGCTCACTTTATACCTTTTTTATTTCAATCAATTTATCGAAGCAAGACAATGAGTCGCCTAAGAAGCAAATGAGACTGAAAGAAAATGAGAAGACTTTAGAAATAGCCTGAAAATCGATCCTAAACAGGAAACATGGAAAACAAATCTGTTCCTGTTAAAACGACGGCGGAAGGAGTATGAACCGAGCGATTGGTAAACCTATCTTTTTAAAATAAATTAAAATACTCCAGTCTGAAGTCAGTGTTGACCTAATACAGATAAAACTAATTCTTGTCTGCCTATTTCTAAAAAATGAAAAATATCATACATATTTCTATATCTATCTATCTATCTATCTATCTATCTATATATATATATATATATATATATATATATATATATATATATATATATATATATTTCTGTAGTTCACTGCTAACAGCAAGCAGAAATATTTCTCCTCCCGATGATGGCCATTTCGGTCGAAACAAGTCGAGGAATCTAAATGGAATAATAATAATAAAAAAACGAAAGAATATTAATCTACAAACCAGTGTGTCTAATGATTTTAATTTTTAATTTTTTGTTTTCTTATTATATATAAATATATATATATATATATATATATATATATATATATATATATCTATCTATCTATCTATCTATCTATCTATATATATATATATATATATATATATATATATATATATATATATATATATTGTTGTATTCACAGATTGTTTTTTTATATTTCATTTTTGCCTTGAAAAGTATATAAATATAAAATCTAAGATTTTTTTCAATTGTCATTTTTTTCTTTCTTGTCCATGTCTGGGAACTTAACTATATTATCGACAAAAAAAAAAATTCCCTTACTATTAAAGAATTTCATTTTAGAAAAAAGGCTTAGACCTTTTTTTTAAAAATGTAACTATAACAGCAAAAACACGAAACATTTTTGCCTCGGAAGACAGAAACGCCTCAAAAATCTAAGATTTTTTTCCAATTGTCATTTTATACCGTATATATATATATATATATATATATATATATATATATATATATATATATATATATATATATATATAGTTTCCGATCTTCCCACAAGACATACATATACATCTTTTTAAACCGGATGCGCAGCGGAGGGATAGAACGCAAATGAGACTGAATGAAAATGAGAAGACTTTAGAAATAGCCTGAAAATCGTTCCTAAACAGGAAACATGGAAAAATCCTGTGTTCCTGTTAAAACCACGTGGAAGGAGTATGAACCGAGCGATTCATATATATATATATATATATATATATATATATATATATATATAAATATATATATATAAATCAAAATAGTCTCCGACAAGACATACATATATATATATTTTTTAAACTGCACACAGATTCGCAGCGGAGGATAGAACGGAGAGAAAAAAATCTGTCGTTATTATTTCGATAGAATATATTCTATGGATTTATACAACGTTCAAACATCGAAAATGTATAACTGGTATCATCTGTAAATAGAGTTTATAGTTTACAGATGCACTTCCAAAAATCAAGACATTCGAAGCCTTGCAGCTGATTTATCC
>CAHIKZ030000979.1:2207500-2302500 GCA_903632075.3 Acanthosepion pharaonis | reverse complement strand
ATTCGAATTCTAATCGATATCGTTACTTTCAATACCACGCAAATTCTTTTGGGAAATGTATATATCCTGATCATCCTTTACATAGTTATATAGTAAGAGAGTCTGTAGTCGGTAACCTTGGTTGGCAACTAATCTAGGAGAAAATCATCTCCGAACTGTATAAAACATACTTTGATTGACTGATTTGTTCTTTATGGATTATCAACCGTTCTCAGGGTATTTAAAGCCAAAAAATATTTTTAGATTGTAAGAATTTTTGGAGATAATAATGGTTTAAGTGATACTACTAATTAACCCATAGCTTGGGGAGAAGAGGTGGATTCATACCAAGGGTATTTGCTCGTAAGTGAATATGACAGACCCAACGGTAATTTGAACTCGGCTCTCCGATTAAGTATTCTGAGGTATTATCCATTATATCACCTGCAATTCCAAGCATACAGTGCAGGGTATTCACAAACGGTCCCCACTTTGAAGTACTTCCCAGGTTCGACATTCGCTGATAATAGCAGATATTATGGAGCAAATGAAAGGGTCATGGAGTTACTTTATGATCCCGAATACTGTCGGCTTCCTTAATTTATAAACTAATAAACCACATTACATCTTTTTTTTTTTTTGTCTATGGCTGTAGTAACTTCTTCCCCACACTTAGACGACGTGTGACACAAGGTCATTTTTAGGTGGGGACCCGAGCGCCTACGCCCGGGACAAGGACAAAAATTGTCCACAGCCCCCGCAACCGTCGGTTGCACTGGCCTCGGTGCGAGCACAGATCCCCTCCCTCTGGTACAATGGCAGCTGTTCCCCAGGGCTGGACACGCCTCAGTATAATTTTCTCAGTTGCCCCTCTGTCCTTTGACAGAGAAGCCCCTGATCACACTCTGTTCAAAGACAGAGACGCAACTGAAAGATGATAAGCCTGGGTTAGAAACTCCTCCAAGGAGGAATTTTTGTTTATGGCGTGCTAAGAAAAAGACATAATATATCTGTGACAGGTATTTAAATCAATGTAATGTGTTAAAAGAAAAAAAAATAAAGAGATCTAGATATCTAGATATATTTCTGAGTATTGTAATTATTTATATTATTTATATTGTTCGGACTGTTGTCCTCATCTTTATTGTCATGTTCACGATGTTTCGGCCATTGGACGATCTGGACTTCTTCAGGATCTGTCTATATTTCTGAGATGCGGTATTGTAATTATTTATATTATTTATGTGTTCATGAAGACACATGGTCCATTGGATAAAATCTTTTATTGGATCCAGTGGCTTGCCGCAAACAGTTGTGAGTCCAATACCTGCCTACGAGAGCGGTGAAAAAAAACTTATAGATTTGAGTTAGAGTTAGATAACTGAGACATCCAGAAGAGGTATGGCACGTGGAACTAAAACAATCTACCTCGGTAAAGGAAACAATGGGTTCAGGTCGAAATTCTTGAAGAAGGCCAGAGCGTAAAACGACCGAAACGACGTAAACATGACAATGACAACAAGGACAAGAGTACGAACAATGTAAAAATTGTACATAGATCTAAATATATATATTTTTTGCAAATCCACCGCAAGAAGAACAAAGTAGGAGCAATTCATGTCTACTTAAAACAACCAAAATACGAAAAAGGTTAATCGATTCTTGGCAACACTGTATATATATATATATATATATATATATATATATATATATATATATATATATATTGCGTAAATAATAATAAAAACCTGAGACGTTCAAGATATAATGAACCATTGTATAAAACAAGTTTGTTTTTTTGTTTTTCCTCTGTCGATAGAGAGAAATAGTTTTCAGATAAGGAAAAAAAATGAAATAAATGTATTCTGGAATGTACGGTTTTTGAGCAATCAAAATAGATGTTTATCTTGCGACAAGAAATATATAAAAGTAATCGAAAGTGTTTCTATATATTCTTTAAAAATGTATGTGCGTCTGAACGCTTATGAATTGGAAAGAATTCGTCACTTGTACTTTCAAATCTGTTCAAAAGAGATCCAGACTGTTTCGACGTATAGCTTTTACATTTCAGAACAAATGAAATATCAACATATAGCCAAAAAATATATACAGACTGATAAACGGATATTTTCTAGGATACAATTATTCACAGTTCAGTACTGTTGTAACATAGGTAAGGTTACTGAATAGAATAATCACACGAAGGTTAATAATAAGCGATAATAATTAAGACAAGAACAACACATATAAGATCCGCGAATGTCGCGTAAATATAGTAGTAAAATGCTAGAAATGAGTCAAGTGAATTCTACAATGAATCTCACACGGCCATACATCTACCAACAGCCCCACGCGGTCAGATGTGGGCCAAGGCGTAACTTAATATGGTGTATCCGAGCCCGTAAGGTAGGCTTAAAATTACTCGTAAACCAGGTAAAAAGGGGTCTGGTAGCTGTTTCCCGAGACAAGACTCTGCCCTTCAACATAGCCTCGTCTGGGGATCGTCTCTGCCCGGAGACAGAGAGTTTGACCAGAACAGCTGGAGACGAATCTCCAACTGCATGATATCTGCCAACCGCCCCACGCGGTCAGATGTGGCACAAGGTGGAATTTAATATGGTGTATCCGAGCCCGTAATCTGGGCTAAAAATTACCTGTAGACCCCGTATAAAACGAAGTCGGGCAGCTGTTTCCCTTGGCGCGACTCTACCCTTCGACATAGCCTCTTCTGGGGATCATCTCTGCCCGGAGGCAGAGAGTTTGACCACCACAGCTGGAGACGAATCTCCAACTCTAGACTAACATACAGTATTTACAACTGTATTTATTTGAATGGGGATATACCGATTGTCGTCAGTAGTTATACTACAACAAGTCCCCCGTCAGTGTTCACAAATACAGAGTTCCTGGGTGGGGGGCGGCACAGTTATACACTGAAATATGATTCTGTGTCGACCGACGAGATGACACCCAGAGAAAGTGAGAGAGGAATAACCAGATCAGATGGCAAGATGGAATCAAGTGGAATATTCATGTTTGGGTTGAAAGATTTTTTCTTCGATATGTCGTATCCCTATCCTTAGTAAATGTTAACAATGATTGTATTTTTACTGCTCCTCCATGTTTTGTGATCCATTTGCACAATCTCGCTGGCTAGGTTTCTCACAGTTTTCCTCTTGGTTTCAGTACGATTAACAGGGTATTATCTATTACATTAAATATTCTAAGACGTCATTCATCATTAAAATTTAAAGTCTTTCTTTTTGATTTTGGAGTATAACGTTCCTTTCTGCTTATATGTCTTCATGTATAACACAATGAAGAGATCATATTAAAGATAAAACTCTTTGGATACTGTTTCTTTCAGGAAATGTTTTATATTCATTGATGTTCTCAATTTCTAAATACAGCGCATTCTCTTGTTCAGATTTTCTCCGAAAGTACGTGCCGGTTATGTAACGTTTAGGGACAAAGAAATAAATTCGGAGAGCCGGGTCCGACCTCATTGCTATCACTTTTTCTCAGATAACCTTGTAAAAATGTATGTGTCCATCTTTTTTCTTTGTCGTGGCTGTTTTCTGAAAAATATTTGGGACTATAGGTCACTATTTACTTTCAGTGAGAACCCCCCAGGAGAAGAGAAACATTGAATTTAAAATCAGCGTGAAGAGGGATGTGTTCGGTCAGATTATATTTCTCAAGAAACGTCACGGTTACGTTACACTTGCTGTCCTATTTGCTTACGAAGCACTTGAAGAATTTAAGACAACTCGAAAAATAAAAATTCTACGGTGTTTGCACTAAGCCCACCAATGGCATGAATGTCGGGCTAATGATTCGGTATATTGGCTTAGTATGAATGCATCCATACCGAACTCCAGAGCGACTGGCTCGGTTTGTTTAAATATTACCCCTTGCCAACCCCAGGAAACCATCGCCATAACCAAATCCCTAGTATGGCTTTTCCAACAAATAGTAATGGACTTCATCTATGTTGGGTACGTAGGCTACCTTATCTATGCAGATAGACTTACCATATGCCTTATTTTGTATCATCTAAAATCCGGTCATGCTCCCACATCCAAGTTATTGTCTATTTACTGGAAACTATTCCACACATATGGCATCCCAGACGAACTTAGTAACGATGGTTAGCCATCCTTTACTTCCAGCCTATTTCAGCAGTTCCTTAATCCGTATGCAGCACAAACTGTCTTCAGTGGCATATCCCCAATCTAATGGCTGGACAGAGCTCGCGGTAAAATCTGCAAAGACAGTAAATGGTAACACAGGTCCCCAGGGTTTATTAGATAACGACAATGTGGCCCGGACCATCCTTCAGTATCGAAACACTCCCATCTAAGATATTGGTTTATCCCCGGTGCAGCTACTACTCCACTGCCTCTTCGTGATTCCACTCTTTCACAACCAATCCTCTACAAGTCACGCCCTGAATAGATAGCTTCAGCACAAAGCCGTGAGGAGAGCCTTCACCGACGCAATGCTCAAATGATAAAGAGGTATAGTAGATATATCCTTATGCCCGCTATAGGATGATGATACAGTAGGTAGCCAAAATCCACTCAACTTCCGGTGGAACACTACCTGCAAAATCATTACTGTTCTGAACCGTTAATATCGAATCAGAGTTGATGGATCGGGAAGGATCACACTTAGGAATCGCCATTTATAAAAAAAAAAAAAGACATGTTGTTAGACATTTTCATGACGGTCGTCTTCGAGTATAGAATCCAGAGGTTGGCAGTGAATATTTCGGAGACAGTAGGAAAGCGTATTGCAGGTTCGCAGTGGATATCGCAGCAAGGTAGCAGAGTGTAGTTCTTCCGTCTGTCCTGTTCGCCGGACGAGTTGCCTCTGGTCAGGTTGGTAGGAAAACAAGGATGGCCGCCTTTATACACGACGGATACAGTGTTGTGCGGCTTCTGATTGGTCAACCTTCTATTGGTAGACTATAAAGGGAAGTAAGTCATTCTGACTCGCTCACTAGTTACATATATACATATATACCAAAACAACCGTAACACATGTGGCGTCAAAGACATGACCAATTCCATTCCAAGTGCAATTCTCGGACTAACCCTCCCCCCTGTCCTCGCCAGTAATGTTCAGGTCACGCATCTCGATTCTCCAGTATCTCCCAATAATGATGCGTATGCACCAATTGGACTCCCCAGAAACCGCACATATAAATCAAAATGCCCTAGGTCATCAAAAATTCCTCGGGCTCTGTCCATGTTATCCCCACATAACAGAACGGGCCTTAAGTCACTGCACACTCCTCATAGGACCATGCCAGCACGCGATAAAGGGACAGGCGACACTCACCTTCGCAGGGAAGTTCCAAACTAGTGTCCAGTTGGCAGACAAAGGTGAGATATAATTCAACACAGCTCTACACTCAAGCAAATATAATGGTGAATGATAAAGACAGGAACTTTTATAAATGCACCGAAGTGAAAAAAAAATGTATTACTAAATTAATAAAGAATCTTTTTTTTATCTTTAAAATGACTGAAATCGACGAAATCTTTAAGCTAGCTTAGGAGGTTTAAATGGAATATTTTATATTGATATTATAAAATATTTTTTATGACTTGAGTTCTTTGAATTTTCATTTGAATTTTTACTTGCTTAATTTAGATAACACAATGAAGAGATCAGAATAAAGAGAAAACTCTTTGAATACTTTTTTTCTTTCAGGAAATATTTTATATTCATTCATGTTTTCAATTTCTAAATACACCACACTCACTTGTACAGATTATCTCTCAAAATGGCAGATTTGTTGTTTTTTATCTAAAAAGTAAACAAAGCAATTTCTAAAGAAATAATGGACTTTTTTAAATCAACATTTTTATTACTTACAATTGTTTCATTAATCTTTGAACCGTTGTATCTTAGAAATGATTAATGATTAAATATATTTGATATGATGAACTATCTTGCAGTTATGACCTCCTGATCCAATTTTCTTCTCTATTTCTCCCACTTTTATTTAAAAAAAAATATTCACCGATCACTTGTTTAGTGAGATTTTAGATATTAAAAATTTTATGGAATGGACAATTATTCTATGCTATTACACGATTTGGACCATATATATATATATATATATATATATATATATATATATATATGGACAACTGACAACTGAAATTTTTCAAGATCAGCGTTCCGTTTCAATATGATCACGTCGGCGTCACGTGGTCGATGTTGTGAAAACGTATTCTTAAAATAGAGTATTTTAAATGAAAAACGAAAAGAATTTTATTTTGATCTAAAACTTATAAGTACGTTTGTCGAGCATTAATCTTGCTAGAAAAGGGGAAATATTAAAGAAGCCGGGTCTAGTATTCATCGTGTGTGAGATAGATATTACTGAAACGGAACGGTGATCTTGAAAAAAATCAGTTGTCTGTTTTGATTAGTCTTACTCCTATGTCCATCGTCCTTTCATGTTGATTTGAATATAGTCTAATGTTAATTATGTTTTATGAATATGTCCTGAAGATGGTCCACTAGACCGAAACGTCCGACGTTGACATTATATTAACATTAAAACAGCATAATTGCATATTAGGATTTTTGTTTTCTTTTTCCGTATATTTTTCTTCATACTGTCGGATCCATATCCATATATTTGCTTATATTATATATATATATATATATATATATATATATATATATATATATATATATATATATATATATAATTTGTTAGTTAGCTTATTGGTGTTACTTTCAGTATCCTTACTTCAATATTTCATAGACGGACCCTCCACCAATGGAGGTGTGTATGTGTAGTGTGTTTTGGTTGATTGATTCGTTTGTAACAGTTTGTCATCCTATTGCCGGTAATTTAAAATCGGAAAATATTTTCAGATTGTTAGAATTCTAAAAATTGATTTATACATTTGCCAAGGTTATTTACGCGTAAGTGAAAATAACTAACGCAAATGGAATTGAAAGTCTCTGAATTCCGATTCCGAAGCCATTATCCAATACAGCAATCGCACATCCACGTTTACAAAACCTGCTATTCCCAAGCCGTCACCTGTCTAGGTACTGACCAGGGCCGAAGTTGCTTAATTTCGTTAATGATAAGAGAACCGGTGTTGCAACGTGATACGGTCGTCAGTTCACTTTGCCTACACGAATACGCTGCTATATGATAAAACTTAACTTTTTCTGTTTTTTGAGGGTTTCTTTTTGCCTTATCTTACGAAATATCTCATCTCTGTCGTGTCAAGATATTAATGATAAAAATATTTATCAACTCACTGGTTCTAAAACAGCAAAAAAAAAAATTAATCACTTTAAAATATTAACAGAGCAAATCGAGTTAAATAATTTGCCAAAATATACACAGTTGGTAAATTATTTGAAGATAAAATAATCATGGTAAATTATGGAGGATATTAAGAGATATAATTTAATGTCTCATAAATAAAAGGGAGTAAATATTGCAGTTAATTTATTTTTAATAATGTAATTAAATATTAAATTATTTTAGTTTGGCATTAATTTATGTCTTATGTATTTTAAATATTATTTTCATATATTTTTAACATTTGAATTTAACCATTTCCATTTTTTTATTTATAATTTTATTATGCCAAATTATATTGGCTTCGGAAAGAGATAATTTTTTTCAAGAAAGTAGAAATTAACTTTCAATAGCCTCATGTATATTTATTAGCGTTCTTAAATTTAAAATATCCTCGAAAACCAACGACATTTTAAATTTTGTTTAAATAACTGTTGCAAATTAAAATTCACCTTGATAAAGTACATTACAGGTCGAAACGCGTCGGTCAAGATAAATTTTTCTTTTATCTTTATTCCTGTTTGTTTGTTTTTTTACGCAGATGACACAGTGCTGACAGCAGATACGGAAAGGAAATTACAAAACCTCCTACAGAAGGTAGAGAAGAAAGGACTAAGCATCAACTACAAGAAGACAGTATGCATGGTCATCAGTAAAAGGATGATCCCAAAATTCGATTCACAGGTGGGGGAAATTAAAAAGCTGCGTTAATTTAAATATCTGGGAAGTGTTCTGACAATGTTCTGAAATGCGACGCTGAGATCCGAAGACATATTGGGATGACTATAGACGTATTCCAAAGCTAGGCAGAGTATTACGAGACAGGAGGATTTCGTTGGCAACAAAGGAAAGAGTACTGAACTGCTACGTGATATCTGTCCTCCTTTACAGCAGCGAATATTGGACGGTCTCCTCAAAGATGAAGAAGAGACTCGAGGCAACGGAGGTATGGTTCTACAGAAGAATGCTAAGGATAGTATGGACCGAACATGTGAGCAACGATGAGGTTTTGGAGAAGATGTAAACAAGCTTAAACTTACATCAGGAAGAGGCAGTTGATATTTCTGGGACACTTATGAGAAAGGACGTCTTGGATAATCAGATACTCACAGCGCGGATAGGATAAATAGAGTCAAGTGAAAGCAACGCGTGACATACCTAGCGGGCTTAAGCAAGTGGATGATGGAATAGGGTTTGCGAGAAGTAGCAAAAAGACAAAAAATATTAGGGGCTACAAGGGATAGGGGAAAGTGAAGAGATATTATTGCCTAAAACCTGAAGGAGCAAGACATATAAAAGAAATCTTAGAGGAAAGGACAAAAGTTGAAAGGGTTTTAAGAAGACAGAAGATGATGATAGACGTTACATTTTTGAAAATTGAAGGTAACAGGTAAGCAATTAACTGGAAGAGACGTCCACAGACAGGAAGTGCGAGAAAGTAAACTGTTGGAATAGAAGGGGAGGTTGAATTTAGCTATTTTAACAGTAAACGGGTGGGACCTAGATTCCAATCTAGTGGCACACATAAGTTCATGCAGTCAGAGTAACAGGGGAAAATGTTCATTACAGCGGTCGCAATGAAAATATTTGTAGAAAAGACAGAGGGAAGCCATGTCACGTCGGTGAGAAAGTGACTGAAGTCCAGATGGCAAGTCAGGATCGATTACATTAGAGAGT
The DNA here is from genome assembly GCA_903632075.3 of Acanthosepion pharaonis. Lineage (NCBI taxonomy): Eukaryota > Metazoa > Mollusca > Cephalopoda > Sepiida > Sepiidae > Acanthosepion > Acanthosepion pharaonis. The sequence continues at coordinate 2,293,496 of CAHIKZ030000979.1, read as the reverse complement.
CTTGTTTCGATTTTGTCAAGAACCTCGAGATAAATAGCAGGATCTCCAGAGAAAATATGGCAGCAATATAGAACACACGGGCGAATGATAGACTTGTAAATGTGGAAGATTGATTCTGACACATATTTTTTTATATATATATAGCTAAAATTTTACACATTATGATTATTAAAATAAAAGTAAAAATCTGCCTATATTTCTGAGATGAGGTATTATGTACACTATTTATATTATTCGGACTATTGTCCGCATCTTTGTCGCCGTATTTATTATAACATTTCGGCCGTTGTACGCTCCGGCATTCTTCAGGTGTTTGAAATGTCGAACTGAACGCTTTATTTCGCTCACTGGGGAAGACTGTTCTAGTTCCACGTTTACTGGATGTCAGTTATCAGTTATCTCCAGTTAATTCCCCTCTCCAAGTGCTCCACCGCCTTAACAGGGTATTGAACTCACACACTTTGAGTCTTGTAACTGAATCTAACCAACGCTTTTATCCACTGTGCCATGTCTCCTTGATGCCAAAGCGTTGTAATAAATATGGCGAAAAATGAGGACAATAATTGGAATAATGTAAAAAGGTAAAAATGTTCAAAGCTTATGGAAGGTCATATAAGAGTTTCGTAATTTGTTAATCGCTTACCGGGATTATCCATAATCGTTGATCTTCGGTAAGTATTGAAATTTCTGTCTTCTATTTTAATAATAATTTTTGCTCTAATCTGGAATTGAGAAATCTATGAGCAGAACATGAGGTAGAACGACACAGCGGTTGGACGTGAGAATTAAACAACACGTACCTGCGATAATACTAAACAAAAAATTTTCTTTGGGCGATACCATTCGTAACACGTATGGGTCTTCGATTGCGGATCATTTTATAAAGAATCCAACTTGTGCGATGGATTTCAGTGTGAACTGGTTTTCCGTCTTGGCCAGTTCGCACTCACTTTTCCATCTTAAGGTGTTGGAGTCGCTTTACATCAGGTCTAGGCAACCTGCTCTTTGCAAACAAAGAGATTGTTTGCTTGGACTGGCTGTTCTGCGATTCTAGCAGCTTGGTTGGTATAATTTTAATTTTTTTTTCCTTCCTTCCCTGTCCATTCATTCATGTCACCCATGACAGACTTTTTCTTTTTATTTTCCTCATAATCTAAATTCCCCGTTAACAGTTCTGACGAGAGGGGACGAAACCGGTCGACTGGTGTGTGTTTTATTTTAAACTTATCATGGCCTACAATACTACATTTCTAGTTTTTAATGCTTTAATATATATATATATATATATATATATATATATATATATATATATATACACTGTGTGCCAAATTATTATCGAGATAACTTTTTTATAATATTTCAAAAACCGTTCAATCAATTTACACAAAATTTGCACACAATCTGACCTGCACAATCACTAAAATTTTCGACCTGATCTGCGCAATGTAAACAAACTAGCGCCATATTTGTTATCAGCACGGTGATTTGAGCGTGTGTAAGAATTTAGTAAAAAGATGGGCCATAAAAGCAGTTTAAGTAATGCTAAAAAGAAAACTATGACCTCAGAACTCTCAAAAGGTAAATCTACCATAGAAATTTCTAAAATGATAGGGAGGTGTCATCAAACAGCGAAAAAGTTCACCGCCGACCCTACACAAGTACGCAAAAGGGTAGATATAGGCAAGCCGAGGGTTATTTCACGTCGTCTCATGTCACGACTTAAACGAGGGGCCACAAAGAACACTGGACTTACCAGTCAAGAGCTTTTCAGTCGCATTGAGGATCCTACTGTGTCTAAAAGTACTCGGTGTCGGTATCTGAGGGAAATAGCAACAACAGTCAAACCTGTATCGAAGCTTCCGTTGACGAGAAATCACATTCAAAATCGATTGAAATGGGCCGAGGACAATAGCAAGATTGACTTCTCTAAAGTTTTGTTCACAGACGAAACTCGAGCAACACTTGATGGGCCAGATCGATGGTGCAAAGGCTGGGTAATAAACAGACAGAATCGCCATCAGCGTTTGAGACGCCAACAAGACGGTGGAGGCATAATGATCTGGGGTGGTATTATTGGAAAAACATTAGTGGGCCCATGGAGAGTACCAGATGGCGTCAAAATGACTGCTGATGCATACATAGCGTTTATGAAGGAGCATCTTGAACCGTGGATGAAAAGGCAAAGAGTTGCCTTCAGAAGGGCCATTGTTTTTATGCAAGATAATGCTCCCTCACATGCTGCTCACAAGACTACTGAATATTTGAAACAGTTAGGCTTTGATGGACCTCGAAAAATGAAGTGGCCAGCAAATTCTCCGGATTTGAACTCAATCGAATACCTTTGGAGCATCATGAAGCGAAGACTGTAGGCCAACAGATGACAATTCAGGAGCAACGCTGAGTTGTGGCAAGCAATTCCTGACATATCTCGCGGTATTACAGCAGATGACATCCTACAATTAACAAATTCTATGGATCGTCGACTTCTTTCAAAACAGGGAAAGCAAATTCCCTATTAATTTGTTTAAAACTGTGCCTTTGTTTGTATCTGCTATTATTTGTTTGATTATCTTATTTATTAACTTCTTTTGATCATAAACATTGACGTGCAACATTAATAAACGTTTTGTGTGCTCAATTCTGGGATTTTTACTAAACCTTTCTAATAATTTGGCACCCTCAAATCACAGTACAGATAACAAATATGGCGCCAGTTTGTTTACATTGCGCAGGTCGAAAATTTCAGTTATTGTGTAGGTCAGTGTTGCCAACATTCTCTGAAAATTTTATGTGAATTGATTGGACAGTATTTGAAATATTATAAAAAATGTTATCTCGATAATAATTTGGCAAGCAGTGTATATATATATAATGATTACGTTCCGACAGTTATTTAATATATTTTCCGTTCATACGTTCTTGTATACATATAATTTATTTAAGTAAATGCTCTGTTTTTTTAATTAAACAGTATTACTTACAATTAATGAATGTTCGAGAAATTTCATTAAAAAACATGCGCGCTCTGACAGTGCCTCAGATCAAATGACGGTTACCCCATAAATGTCACTGGTTCGATTACTGTCGGAGAGCACATATTTTCTACGAAATTTCTCGAACATTCAGGCCGGTAAATGTATTTAATACCGTTTAATTAAAAAAAAATAAAATTTTATGTATAAAAATAACCGTGTGTATATATATATATATATATATATATATATATATATATATATATATATGTGTGTGTGTGTGTGTGTGTGTGTGTGTGTGTACGTATAGTCCAAACCTTTCATTATTAAACATCCCTCCTTGGCACACCCTCTCATTTAAAAGTATTTATTTTGTGGAATAGATGTAAGTCTTCTGATATTATAGCCAGTTAATTTCTATGCACTTGATAAATATTACTTCAATCTGTGGAAATTTGATGAAATAAAACTTGTAATGAATCACGAATTGCAGGAATGTATTTTTTTCAACAAATTAAAATAATTATATTTCAAGAAAAAAAACTGTCGTAGTTATCTAATTAGTGTCAATTATATATATATATATATATATATATATATATATATATATATATATATATATATATATAAAATTTATGCTAAAAGATGTTGATTCATAATTCGTAACAGAAATAAATTTGTAATTTATACGTCAAATTTAACATCTGTTTATTACAACGCTTCCATGTGAAAGCCGATTTTATAAATAACATATAATTTCGTTCAAAGAGAATTAGAAGAAAAAGTGTTTTATATCCTTCCGGGCTTTAAAAATCTAAGGAGAAAAAAGCAAAATACTTAAAACCTTGTAATAATTGTCCTTGAGCTTCCTTACGTTAGTTCGCTCGACCGTTACGCCCTGCCAATATGTCATAAATATTGGAATATTCCGTTTTGTTCCCTTGAAAACAGAGGAATAGACACTACTCAGTTTCAGTAAGAAAATGAAAGAAAGAAAGAAAGAAAGAAGCTAAATAAGAAATGTTTTATGTCTCCTGCCATTACCTCATAAATAAGGAACTATTCCGTTTTGATAAACAAAACACATATCACGCTAATTCGGTTCACTGAGAAAATGAATGAAAGACAGAAAGAATAACTGAATGAACGAAAGAAAGACAAAAAGAACGAAAAAGGCAGATAAGATAATATCGTTTAACGTCTGTTTCATTGAAATAGCAAAACTTGTGGATATGAAATCTTTTCACTTGTAATTATCAGAAAGCCTTGCAAAATAATAAAATTATAAAATCACTTTCAATTTTAAGCACACACACACGTTCGTGAACAATGAAGTCAACATTCAGAGGCAACAGATGGTTCATGCTAAACGTAATCATCAGGCCTACATACGCTCTATCTCTGATATTGAGCACTTTATGCCATAAATATAGCAAACCTAAAAACTATATTCCTTCATATATATATATATATATATATATATATATATATATATATATCATCAGTTATTGCATCAGATTTTCATCCTGCCTAGGCCATATCGTCTCGACTGTCGATTAGTTATCCTACGGCAATTTTCTGCGGTGGGCGTTACACCAAGGCAGGATACGAAAGTTTTAACGTAACACTGCACGAATATACGTTCAACCCTTACCAGTGAGCCATATATATATATATATATATATATATATATATATATATATATATATATATATAAATATATAAAAATATATATTGAAACATGATAACATAAATATGTTATAAAATCACTTTGAAAAATAGATTGTCTTGTTTCAACACCTCTGGTGTCTTATCAACACATGATTTTGAATATATATATATATATATATATATATATATATATATATATATATATATATATATATATATATATACAGCAGGATAGTATATGCACAACAAAGATGTGCAGGAAGATATATGAGATGCATCAACCCTCTCCCAGAACAGCGATCGAAAGAAGATTTGCGCATCTATAAACTGTTTATGTATGGTGAGTTGTCACAGGAAGACGACCGCAATGTAGGCCCGCGAGGGCTATAAAGAAAATTTGAAAGTCACGCTCAGAAAGACGCATATACATTTAGGCACCTGGAAAAAACGTGCACCAGATCAGTAAACATGGCGAAATGTTATTGCTACTGGTGTCAAGAATTTTGAGAACAGGATAGCATATACATAACATAAGCGTGCAGGTAGATATATCAGAGTCGTTAACTCTCTCCCCGAACACGAATAGAAAGATTCTTTTACATGTGATTAATTTGAAGGCATTTCCTTTTCAAAAGAAGGTTGTCAGCTACACGCGGTGTCATTGTGATCTCATTTATCAATATGACATCCTCGATGATCAATACATGTAAAACCTGCAATAACGTTTGTCGATCAACAGGCGGTCTCACACGAGATTTCCACAACCAGGATCCAGAAACGCAATCTGCAGCAGGAAGTTGGGCATGACGGCAATGTGGGAAGAACTGCAAGACTCTCTAATTCAGATGTCATCAGCGACGTGGTGATGATATGTAGAATGAGTGAAAAATTAAGACGTTTTGTGTGCAAGAATTGGTCTTACCTATTCTAGAGTTCACTTCTGACATGCATGATTCTATGTACGTTTGTATTAGAAATCAAATTTCCGATTGAATTCTGACCGAAGGGACAGAATAACATCTACCATCAAGCAGCAAACCAACAATAGCGAACACTTGTGTGATCAACTAAGCAAGCTCAAACCTGGCACATGGTCGTAATTATGGAGGACCTATTGGGCACTAATCTTAATACTGACTCAAATCATTACACCATATACAAGTGTAGATTAGATATGGCACAAGGCTGGAAGTATAGCGTGCACAGAGATAATCGAATTGACTACAAAGCCGGAATACCAACAAAAGATCATAACGAAAATCCGATTAAAACAATTGTTTATACTGGTTGTTTGTGCATGCATGTATGTATGTCAAACGTGTCGATTCCTACTCCTGCTGAGAGCATTTATATTCCCCTGGGTATAGGGAAGGCTTTTTTTTATTAGTTTTTCAGGTTGGAGTTAACAGCCTCACACAGAGCTGGTTATGAAGAGTTCTCCTTTTTCTAGACTGGTTCGCAACCATTCTCAAATTATCATTAATCTCTCCTTTGGTGTATAGCGCCAAATCTTCTTCATTACAATGCCTTTTTGTAGTGTGGTTTCTGGCCTTTTACTGGGAGAGAGGCGCCATTCTTACGCACAGTAGGTTTCGAAATCATAGTTATCCTTCTCCTAGACTGGTTGGAAACCAAAGCTAAATATCTCATTTGCAGTGCTATTAGCAAATTGACGGGACGGACATATGATACGAACCTATATCTTTCTCAGCAAAAATAAGCACATTGGTTGAAATTAGTAATCCACACACAAATCTCACTTTTATCGATGATAGCCGCCACACTACAAGCACGTCAACTTATCCAGAATATGGACCACTCTAAAATTACTCAATTTTCCCCGAGTACGCAAAAAAGTGAACAGTCACTTCACAATGTCACAAACTTCAGGAGTAAAAACACGAAAATTTTATATATCGAAATGGGACGTATTCTTCACTACTTACAATATACAGACTATCGCCCTCATCTTTGTTGCTATATTTATCCCAACGTTTCGACCGTTGTATGCTCCGGCCTTCTTCGGGTGGTTCTAATGTGGAACTGAACCCTTTATTTCGCACGCTCTGGTAGACTGTTCTAGTTCCATGTGCCATGTCTACCACAGCGAGCGAAATAAAGGGTACAGTTTGACATTCCAACAACCTGAAGAAGGTCGTAGCGTACAACGGCCGAAACGTTGTGATATGGCAACAAAGATGAGGGCGATAATCTGAATAATGTAAATAGTGTACATATTACCTCATCTCAGAAATATAAACAGATACTGAAGAAGGCCGGAGCGTACAACGTCCGAAACGTTGTGATAAATATGGCAACAACGATAAGGGCGATAATCTTTATAATGTAAATAGTGTACATAGTACCTCATCTCAGAAATATAGACATGTACTGAAGAAGGTCGGAGCGTACAACGGCCGAAACGTTGTGATAAATATGGCAACAAAGATAAGGGCGATAATCTGAATAATGTAAATAGGGTACATAATACCTCATCTCAGAATTATAGATGTATACTGAAGAAGTCCGGAGCGTACAACGGCCAAAACGTTGTGATAAATATGGCAACAAAGATGAGGGCGATAATCCGAATAATGTAAATAGTGTACATAATACCTCATCTAAGAAATAGAGGCAAGGGCGTAATGTTGTTTAATCTGAAAGTTGAATTCGTTTCTCTCAATTTAAATGGAAACTGGAAGTCCTCCTTTCAATTGTAAAGTGCTTGACTGCATAGTTCAGCTGAACGACATGAAAACCAATCTATTAAAAAACAAAATCAATTCTTAAAATGACGACTTCGTGTCGTCTGTCTCTTCAGTTTTAGTACTCTTCAATACTACACAATTAACAGCCTCAGCAACGGACAGTTTTTTTTATTGACTTTATTTCATGATGGTGAGGTGGGGATAGAAAAGATGCTTATCAAACAGTTCGTAACATACTAAATATTACGTGGTGCCTTGCCTCACTAGTGAATCCAGGTCGAGCGATAGATTTTGCCTCATCTAATTCTTGCAGACGTCTGGCAATTTTCGCGCCTTTTTGGACATATATCAAAACTTAAAAGTAAACTATAATTTGTTAGGTTTCCACGCTAACAGGGTTAAAAACACCCTGAGATCACTTCGGGTCAACAGTGTTCTAACAGAAAATTGTCTGTTTTTGATGCAACCAAGGGTGTATCATTGGGAGGGCAGAAATATTGAAGCCAGAGACGAGATGAAAGTATTCTGATCAGTAGTTTTCTATTTTGGGTCAGCCTACGTATTTTGTAACAAAAGTTACTTAATATAAGAAATCCACTTTGGGCCGCCATAAATATATAAAGAAAACCCCAAAGACATACTGCGACTTCGTCGTAAATAATTTCTTTCCTATTCATCCTATTAACCATGGATTAATTAAGAAATTTCCTATCTTTTAATATAAATTTAAAAAATACTCCAACGTATGCTAAAATTGTAAAAACAAAAGGAAATATTGCTTATCCCCTAGTTTTGGGCCGTTTTGAACATTTCCTGAAAATCCCAAAGACAAGGGGCGATTCCGTTGTAAATCCATTTTTTCTATTCATCCAATTGAAGAATCATGTTAAACGTGGATTAATTATGAAATTCCCTATCACTCAATAAAATAGAGTAATATAGGAATCCTGGAAAAAGTCATTTATTTCAATGATCCATCTTGTTTTCATTTTCCAGACAGGGTGTGGTTAAATGTTATAAGGTGTAGAAGCTATTGACAAGATAATGGTGATTAAAATGATGATTTTTTTTAAATCATTTCAAAAGAAACTTCTTAATTCTCATTTCACTTAATCTAGCTGTGCATTGCACTATACAACGAGAAATTCAGATCGACTTTCAGCTAAGAGGTGTATGTCAAAAATAGTATTATTTCTCCAGCTATTCATAATATTCTAACCATTCCCGGGACACAAATAAATAAATATTAAAAGAAGACGATGATGCCACTAAGACGCAAGGGCTTACTGGATGTGACAGACATGGAGACGACTTTAGTGGGTATAAAGAGCAATAACAGAACAAGATCCAAGAAGAGAGAAGATGGGGGATTGGCGTCGCCTTTACATTTTCGAAGATTGTAGGTGTCAGAGGAAGATGAAATCATGAGAAACTTCGAGAAAAAGAACTATTTGAATCCAACCTACCGTTGTATCGAGCTAGTTCAACATACACCCTCGTGCAAATTCATTGAAACAACAGCTTTAGTTTCCTTTCTTTCACCATACAGTCAGTTTTAGACCCACTGGATTAATAGGGTGTTAATTGATTTCTATTTGCCCCCTCAGATTAGGTCATTTGCAGTGGTGTGCAATAATATGAATCTATTTTCGTGGGGTATGATGAAATTTGTTTGGCCTTGAAGAATATTGTGTCATCCGTGATTGCATCAGATTTTTATCAGACCTAGACACTATTGTCTCGACTGTCGATTAGTTGTTTCTACGGCCATTGTCTGCGATGGACGTTACTCGAAGGAAGCATATGAAAATGGAAACACTGCATGAATAGTGGAAAGCCTTACCAGAAAGCAAATCAAAGTACTATAAACTGGCCAGGAAACTCTCCTGATTTAAATTCAGTTGAGAATCTATGGTCAATCTGGAAGAAACGACAACGTGGAATGGACATACGAAGTGCTAAAATGTCCACTGGTTCAAGTTTCATTGGAAAAATACAAAAAAGTAAATAATAATGGAATTATTCGTTTTGTTTCAATTTACAAATTTATGTAAAAAGGCGAGACCCAGTTGTCAATCTAATAGAACGGTCAAGTTGATGTAGTATATATGAGTGTGTTTGTGTGTGCGTGCGTGTGTAAGTAAATAAAAAGAATTGGTAGAACAATTTAGTGACGTGTTTCATTCTGTGAAAAGAAATTATTCAAACAAATAAATGTCTTATTGATGTAAACTATCCGACATATATATTGTGTAAATAGTTGGTGCAGAAATATTAGGTTGGTGCAAAAATAACGTTTTTTTTTTTGGCGTTAAGTTGAACGTCAAAAAACATTCTTTTTGCACCAACCTAATATAAAGAAACGCAAGTTACAGTTTATATCGAACCTTCAAAGATCCAAAGAGTGTCTCGGACTTTAAATATTAGGGTTGGTTGCATTTCTCTGCGCTACCTTGTCTTTTATTTCCATATATAATATTCATTCCCTCTATAAAACCGTTATTCCCCAGCTCCAACCTTATATTCCATCGCGACATTTCAACTTGAGTTTTAAGAAATAATCAAACCTGCCTTCTCAAATGGAGTAATGATGTCTAAATATGAGATTATTTTGATTATAGTTGCGAATGCTACATCAGGAGAATCTGTGTGAAAATAACAATTAAAAGCATATGTATTATTACGACTTGAAATGCATATAAAATAATATCCTTTATTAATTATCTGATCGTGTTTATTATCATTTCAAGATCGATTCTAAATACGGAACTCTTTTTTGGGCTGCTTTTCGTTTTCGAAAATTTTGTTTTACTTCAGAATAATGCAACCGCCACTTCTATTCCAGCAGTTTCTTTTCTCGCACTTTCCACTTGTGGAACTTCATTCCATTTAATTGCTTCCCTGATAAATACAATCTTTAAAAATTAAATTTCAACGTCCATCGCCATCTTCTATCTTCTTGCATCCCGTTCATCTTTTGTCCTTTCCTCAATCCTCACTATACTCAGTTTTTTTCTCTCATGTTTACTCCCTGTAGCCCCTTGCGTACCGTATTGCTTGGGGTGAAATGATTAAAATAGACGGAGAAAGACCCCACAAAAACAGACAGCGTATGCTACAGGTTTCTTCACGTGTAAGATCATTAATCGAAGACGTGTCGTTTTCCTGCAGAATATTGGGTGAAAGATATTCATTTAATGAAAAAGATTGTAGAATGCATTGCAGGAAATGTTATGATAATAAATGTGCTACAGTTAATTCCAGAAGACGGAACCATTCCTGTAATAATAATAAAAAAAAACATTTCTTTAAATTATTACTAGCTATTTGTTATATGGATTATTCACCTGAAGATCACTTTAAAACTGATCAACCGAATTTAGCGGGAGAAAATGGAAACAAAAATGTCTGAATAAAATCTAAACATAGATATCGCTTTTTAGTTGAACCAATATGTAGGATCGGTGCAAGAAGTTTGTACCCCTCCCCACCGACTCTAAGATATAGCACACTTACCGGATATATGATACGCCTCCTCCTACATTACTAGATCTCAATTTCCATAAGGTAGTACTTATATAAAATACAAATTTTATTGTAAGCTAATTATGTACAATAATGGATCATATGCAAGATAGGTGTAAAATTCAACTAGAAAAATTCAAAATAAATACAATATACAAATTAGAGACATGTCATAACAAAGCAGTCCATATTAAATAAATCAACAAAGTTTAGCGACAATATTTAATACCAGTTTGTGACTTTTTGTTCTTGTTAAACAGATGTAGAATTTTAGAACATTATGAAGAAAACAATAGTGAATTTTATATAGTGTCATTTCCAGACTTAGCAAAACAAATTCACTTATATAAACGAAACAAAGAAGACCCCAGAATGACGTCAAAATCTGCGAAAAACTTTTCAGTACTTAATACTCAGCCGTGCTTAATTTAATATAGGTAGAAAAAAGCAACTATTGATAAGCTCGCGAGGATCACAAACCACTGATGTGGGCCGCTAACAAGGCTTGGGCCCTTCCCTAGTTGAGAGCTTCATGGGTATTACGCACTGGTCCTGCTAATATGTAATAACAAATTCTTTACTCTCATCAGTTTTAATTTTAAATTAGACAGTACATTGGGTTTTTCATTTCTGTCTAGACATAATAATTAAGTATGTATAGGAGTTCTACAAAATGTAGATATGTATTATTATTAACGATATCTAGGATTTCGATGTGATTAAGATTTTTATTTTAAGTAATATTATAAGAGATTGCTACAAAATTTAGGCATTTACTATAATTAAAGGAATTGGTAAACCATCTCACCTTGCAGAGTTTTCTTTCGGTAAGCAATATGACTTTCGCTTCTCTAGGTCTATTGAGATATTTATTTTTTTAATCGATATCGTCCCAAGCAAGGCAGTGTAGCCATTAACAAGCAAAAGGTGTGGAAGAATTTAAGTCAGAAAAAATAGTAATGAGTAAAAAAAGAAAAGAGCAATCAGGTGGATAGTAGATAGAGATCGGCATTGCATTTAAACTCTTGCTGTTTAAAGTTGGCGGGAAAGCATGGAGCCGGAAGAGAGTTCCAAAAACGAGAAGTGAAAGAAAAGATACTGCAGACATAGAAGTTACGGCTACATCTAGCTAGATTGATGAGATATCTCTGTCAGTCTAGTATTGCGCTTAAATTCATTAAGTTCCTCAGAACAATTACCATGAAAGTATTTATACAAGAATTATTATAAATAACGTTATAAATGGTTTCTATGGAATTTATTTATTTATTATAAATATCTACGACATTTAGATTTTCATTATAAAAAATGATGCATAATATTTTCACTAAATTTAGATATTTTTTATATATAAAGATCTATAATATTTTTAAGAAATGTAGATAATCATTATAAATAAAGATACATCAAATTTCTACAAAATTTACATGTTATTTATAAATAAGCTTATATAGGATTTTTTTCTGAATTTACATATTTATAATTCATAACGAAACAACCCGGTGCATATTAATTGAAACAAATCGAATAATTCCGTTATTATTTACTTTTTCTTTCGTATTTTTACAATGAAACATGACCCAGTTCGTACTACGTATGTCCAATCAACGAAGTCTGTCCTTCCATATTGGCTACAGATTCTCGCTTGGATTTAAATCAGGAAAGTTCCCGGGCCAGTGGATAATATTTTCATTTGCTCACTGGTAAGGCTTTCTATTGCGTTCGTGCAGAATTACAATTTTCGTACGGTTCCTCGGAGTAACTCACAGCCGTAAGACAAATAATCGACAGTCGAGACAATAGTGTCTGAGTGTGATAAAAATCTGATGCAATCACGGATGACACGATATTTTTCAAGGCCAAACAAATTTAATCTTGCACCATGAAAATAAATTCATATTGCTACACACTACTGAAAATGACAGAATCTGTGGAAAGAATAGAAATCGATTACGCGCTGTCACTCCAAGGTTAACGAAAGGAAACTAACGCACTTGTTTCAATTAACTTGCACAAGGGTGTATATCGGATTTCCACGAAAAATTTAATGTGTTATTGAAAGAGATGTAATTGATGATAGAAATATATCTCGATTGTTTAATTCTGTTTTGTCGAAGGTTTTGTGTTAAAGCGTGCATTCATTTTGTACAGAAGAAGAATGAAAATACTAATGTTAGCGATGTTAATTATTGGTTTTTGCACATGGCAAAGATAGAAAGTAAAAGAGTGTGTGATGCAAAAGAACCACTCCAATAAATAATTTTCTTCTGTCTGTTTCTCTTCGCGTACTAATTTTAAATTCATTTTCTGTCTATATTTCTGAGATGAAGTATTATGTAAACTAATTACATTATTCGGACTATTGTCCTCATCTTTGTTGCCATATTTATTACAATTATTATTTCCCCTTATCTTTTTTAATAAGTAATTGAATAATGAAAAAAAGAAAGTAATATTTTATAAGTATCATTTTAAATAGAAACATTTATAACCATATTTGCTTCTCGCGTGTCGAGAAGCATTCACATGGAATCAAAAATAGATCTTTGTTGTGAGTACTTCTTTGTCGGTATGTAACATCTTAATAATAAATAACTATTGCTCTATTCTTGGGATTGAGCCCTCTTTTAAATTAATGCTATGAACGTTATATGAATTTTATATTATTTTCGTTCTTGTTATATTTGAATATATATATATATATATATATATATATATATATATATATATATATATATATAATAGCGAAATATATATATAATAGCGGAATAAAGGGTTAAGTTCAACATTACAACCCCCCTGAAGAAGGCCGGAGCGTATAACGTACAACGGCCGAAACGTTGTAATAAATATGGCGACAAAGATGAGGACAACAGTCTGAATAATGTAAATAGTGTACATAACACCTAATCTCAGAAATATAGACAGATACTGAAAGGCTGAACCTTTGTAACAAATATGGCAACAAAGATGAGGACAATAGTCCGAATAATGTAAATAGTGTACATAATACCTCATCTCAGAAATATAGACAGATACTGAAAAACCGAAACGTTGTAATAAATATGGCGACAAAGATGAGGCCAATAGTCCGAATAATGTAAACAATGTAAAATTCATTTCTTCTAGATTTAACTTGGTCATTAGAAGAGAATGGAAAAAGAAAACAGAAAGAAAAAAAACAACAACAAAAATCGAGATGGAAACATGACAGCCTGTGTGATTTAAACGGTAAGTATACGTTGTAAATTCAATTCCTTCTCTGGGGGGATTTGCATCTCGAACGTCTGCATATATAATGAAGGTCTATGTTTATGAAGCAAAAGTAAATCTGACATTTTACTTATCATTGCATTCAGATATGAATAGAATTGTTAAATGGTGTTTTAAGAAGCCAACAATTTATAGCATAGACAATGGAAGACTCATCGACATTCATCATATTTTTGTTATGACATTAATTTATTTTGTATTTTGTATCTTCGTCTTGGAAAGGCGGGGTTGTTTCTCTTAGAAAAAATTGTTAAATTCCATATACAGACAGAACAGTTGTGTTTTTTTGACAGACAAACATCATATAAACAAAAAATGAGGCTATGTCAATTTTGTGACAGATGTATTATAGACAAACAACGTCGACTTTTGGAATCTCTTTTCAAGTAATGTTAAATAAAAAAGTATGTTCTAAATGTAAAAAAATACGTTAACGCTACTTTCAAAAGTTTAAGCTATGCACTTTTTTCTTTTCGATTAATTTTGTCTTTAAAACACAAAGATTTTTGATATTAAATGAGTGATTTCAGAAAGAAATAATTAAATTCTAATAAGTACATTTTTTAAATGTATTTAACAATATCAAATTTGTTCCGATAACTGAATTCTTCGTTTGTGCTCCAAATGTTATCACATCCTTTTCGGATAATTCGTTCTTCAAATTACTTCATGTCTACAATACAAAAAGAATTCAACACAACGGTATCTCTTTAACAAATGATATCACGAAATATCTGCTATAATTCTAAATAATTTTGTTGATGCCATCAACTCTAGAAACAAAGTAACATTAACGTCACTCATATGTACGAACGGTTACAATTTATACATCTTCATTTCCAAGCAAAGAAAACATATTTTGTTGAAATTTATACACACAAGAGAAAAAAATTACCATATTAGTAAAAAACGTTTTCTCTTTTAAATTTTTCAAAGAATTCAACCTTAGCGTTGCGACCGTACGCTCAAGAATTTCTTACAGTTAACAATAACACATTTCTAAAAAACATATTTCGATTCACATCTAATCTTTCGTGTCCCGTTATTAACTGGATGGATTTTAAAAAAATGAAAACACATCAATTCCCATGCCTGATGATGTCTGTATGAACAGATGAAAGTCCTTGCAAAAAAAAGACCTTATACAAGTTGAATTTATTAAAAACAGGAATCACATTCATCCAGAGGTTCGTGGGTTAATGTAATTTTAATAAATTTGTTTGCGAAGATGTATTCTCGCCATTTATATCATTAACTTCGCTAATCTGTTTTCTGTATGAATGATTCATGTAATATATATATATATATATATATATATATGTTGAACAATAAAGAATATTAAAAAATTAAAATTTTCAGACATAATGGGTTGTATATTGATATTCTTTTGTTTATATTATTATTTAATTTAGATTCCTCGACTTGTTTTTATTGTGCCGGTTATTACTACGGGAGGTTTCGACATTGGACTCGACCAGCAGACAAGAAACGCCAGTACTCGACATTCGATATGCCCAACAACATCGCAACGCCAGCTTCCCGGCACTGACCAGACACCGTCGCCGATACCGGGCATTGCATCGCAACGCCAGCTCCCAGTTCCTGCCCGACACGCCCAGTCCCGGGAACCTGGCGTTGCGATGTTGCTGGACATAGCTGGCGTTTCGTGTCTGCTGGTCGAGTACAATATTTAAACCACCCGTAGTACTCATAACCATAGTGTAGGAAAAGGTTATATTATCTAATATATATATATATATATATATATATATATATATATATATATATATATATATGGATATAGATCTGACAGTATGAAGAAAAATATACAGAAAAAACAAACAAAAATCTTAATATGCAATTATGCTGTATTAATGTTAATATAAAGTCAACTTCGTTCGTTTCGGTCTATTTTAGACCATCATCAGGACATATTCATAAAACATAATTAACATTAGAACATATAAAATTCAACATGAAAAAGATGATGAACATAAGAGCACAGCTAATCCAAACAGATAACTGCATTTTTTTTTATATAAGATCAGCGTTCCGTTTAAAATATAATCACGTCGTCGTCAGGTGGGCGATGTTGTGAAAACGTATTCGAAGATGATTTCAAAATATTAAAATATTAAACAAACTCGATTGAACTATTTTCTCATATAAACAGTTTGTCAAGAAATCCCTTCCGTTAATATAGGAATACGCAGAGATCAATAGGTTCTTATATTTTCATACAACCTTGAAGTCTTCCATGTTACAAAGTAAATCAAAAATGATTTCAAAATATTAGACAGGCACGATGGAACAATTTTAAACAGTTCGTTAATAAATCCTTTCCTTACTTACAGGAATAGGCTGGGATCAATAGATCCTTATATTTTAGTTATCTGTTTGAATTAGTTGTGCTCTTATGTCCCTCGTCTTTTTCATGTTGAATTTTATATGTTCTAATGTTAATTATGTCTTATGAATATGTTCTGATGATAGTCTAAAATAGACCGAAACGTCCGACGTTGACTTTATATTAACATTAATACAGCATAATTGCATATTAAGATTTTTGTTTGTTTTTTCTGTATATTTTTCTTCATATATATATATATATATATATATATATATATATATAGATAGATAGATAGATAGATAGATAGATGATAGATGATGTATGTATATATTTAACGCCATTTTAAGTTTTCTCAGTTTCGTGTTATGTTAACTGACCTCTAACCTTATAACAACCCAGTCAGTATAATGTGTGTGTCAATTTGAGGATGTGCATTGACATAAAGCAATTTATTATATACCATTTAATTATTGCTGTCTTAATTTCTCCAACTAGTTTATTTTTTTTGGCTTTGTCAGAAAGATTTTGTTAAGTTCAACTTTATGAAATTGTCTTTTTGTGCATGCAATGGCAATGGTTTCGACTTTGTATCTAACATTGCAGAGACGATTCCATTCATTTTCTCTTGTCATTTTGGTAAGAAATAAGGGTTATTTTATTTTTCTTCGTAATTTTTACCAGGCGAAGACGGAAGAATAGCCTGAAACGTTATAGTAAGTTTATCAAGGATTCAAAATTAAATATTATTTAAAAGCTAATAATGAAATTTCACAATAAAATTTCAATTGTAAAGTGCTATTGTCGTTTATTAGTTTATAATTTTGATAGGATTTAAATGTAATAATGCAATTTCTTAGAATATAATTCAGCTTCATTTTAGAAGATAATAATTTACTTTCTTACAATATAATATCAATAGATATTAATATGCAATAATATAATATATTAGGATATAATTGTGATGGTAATTGAAACGTAATAATGCCGGTTCTGATTTAAATAAATCTTAAAATGTATTAATGTTGTTTTTAGAATACATTCTGAATATTATTTAAAATGTAATAATGCATTTTCTTAGGAATATAATTTCAATAATACTTAAAATGTCTTCTTTGAGTTTCTTAGAATACAATTTCAATAATTCCTATATGTAATAATATATTTTGTTAGAAATTAATTTCATTAGCACTTACAATGCAAACATGCAGTTATCTAGAATATAAATTCACTAATAAATGGGTCCTCGACATACGTTCCTACGATGCGTAGTAACGCGATTTCCCGAATATTCAGAACGTGCTCGGATTTTTCTGTAAGTAAGCTCTTATGTCACTCACCTATACTAAAGCAATAGTAAAGTAATAATCTAGAACATAACAACACATTTCTATGACATATCTTAATATAATCAGGACTAAAAAATACATGGGAGTCATGAATATAATACATATAATGAAATAGAAATAACACATATACTGAAAGGCAAATGTTTTAAGCTGCTTGTATATCTATTGGCAGTTATGTCATTGGCATTCTTGTAGAGGAGATGACGAAGCATTAGATCATGTCTCTCCTGTAGTTCTCCGAAGCGAGAGAAAATATGGGGAAAAAAAAACAAACGTATTCTTCTAACGAGCCGTTTGCGTCGTATGCACGAGGCAAACAGCGTAAGCCGAAACAATAATATTTTATATTCCGCCGGAAACACGAAGCGTTGTCGGTCGTGGCTGTCGTAACACGGTGTTTACTGTATTTTAAACTTTAATAATGCCATTTTCTCAGAATATAATTTCACTCGAACTTAAATGATAATAATCGAATTTGCTGAATAGATATAATAGTAATAAAGTAATAATTTGCTGCATAAATATACTAGTAATAATGTAATAATTTGCTGAATAAATATAAAAGTAATAAAGTAATAAATTGCTGAATAAATATAATAGTAATAAAATAATAATTTGCTGAATAGATATAATAGTAATAAAGTAATAATTTGCTGAATAGATATACTAGTAATAAAGTAATAATTTGCCTAATAGATTGCTGAATAAAATATAATAGATAATAAAAAAGTAATAATTTGCTGAATAGATATACTAGTAATAAAGTAATAATTTGCTGAATAGATATAATAGTAATAAAGTAATAATTTGCTTAATAGATATACTAGTAATAAAGTAATAATTTGCCTAATAGATATATTGGTAATAAAGTAATAATTTGCTGAATAGATATACTAGTAATAAAGTAATAATTTGCTGAATAGATATACTAGTAATAAAGTAATAATTTGCTGAATAGATATAATAATAATAAAGTAATAATTTGCTGAATAGATATACTAGTAATAAAGTAATAATTTGCTGAATAGATATAATAGTAATAAAGTAATAATTTGCTGAATAGATATAATAGTAATAAAGTAATAATTTGCTGAATAGATATACTAGTAATAAAGTAATAATTTGCTGAATGGATATAAAGTAATAATAAAATAGATAATAATTTAATTTGCTGAATAGATATACTAGTTATAAAGTAATAATTTGCTGAATAGATATACTGCCTAATAGGTATAATGGTAATAAAGTAATAATTTGCTGAATAGATATAATAGTAATAAAGCCTAATAATTTTCTCAATAAATATAATAGTAATAAAGTAATAATTTGCTGAATAAATATAATAGTAATAAAGTAATAATTTGCTGAATAAATATACTAGTAATAATGTAATAATTTGCTGAATGGTTTTGATAGTAATAAACTAATAATTTGCTGAATAAATATAAAAGTAATAAAATAATAATTTGCTGAATAAATATAATAGTAATAAAGTAATAATTTGCTGAATAGGTATAATAGTAATAAAGCTATAATTTGATTGGCCCTACCTGCAACATCCACGCCGAATTCAACGTTCATGTTTCGTAGTAGTTCCTCGGTGACATCGAATTTGAAGTAGGGTACCTTGAAATTATTCCCTTTGCTACTATCCTTCAATCCGTGGTGAATGCCGTCGACAGCAATATGACAGAATTTTTCCACTATGTTTTTCTGTCCCGAAGGATTATAAACGAGCTTAACAATGTTCCAGTTAAAACGGTAGAGAATCGAAGACAGAAACTGGACCAGGGAGGTGAAATTTGGACCGACGCGTGTGAGAAGAGGATATTCTGTCAGTTTGTAATTGGCGTAGTCAGCGGCCATAGCGCCAGCGGTCAGCATCGGTGTGTTCCAGAATCGGATTTGTCTTGCGACAGGCGCAGCTGCATAGTCGCAACAGGGACCGAAGAAAACATCCAGTCGTTTCTGGACGTAGAATTGAATCGCTTCATTGATCGAATCGGTGATGGAACATTTCGAGTCGGCATATTTGACCTGAAATAGAGATGCAATTGTTAGATATATTGAAGTGGCAATATTTGTCGGACATTTTCAACTGTTTTAGTTTACTAAGTTTAAAATGTATAAGCTGTTTAAAAATAAACAAACAAAAACATTTGTTGTCAAATGGAATCCTCAAAATCATTTGGCGCACCAGTTGCAGACCGCGAAGACTAATTCATACTGTATAATCAAATAAATTTTAAAATATGTAATACACATTTCAAGTAATTATAATTTATATATATAGCTAAGCCGGTGGGCTTTTCATAAAAATTGTTCGCAGAACAGGATGCCACCAAAAATGTATTCATTGTTTACATGGCGATAAATGGAATTTTTATTAACTTGAAAACAAAATTAATGGTTAAAATTAAGAAATATTAATGTTTATGGACTGAAGATTAACGATTTAAATCAAGTATTAATTGAAATAATATTAAATACGTGTTTATAAATTTTCAAACTGACCACCACTATTACTGAGTTATAAGAAGTCAAGAGGTAATGACATTTTTGAAATACACTCATTTTCTCCCACTCTTTTTATATATATATATATATATATATATATATATATATATATATATATATATATATATATATATATATATATATATATATATATATATGATTATTTAAAAAATGCTATAACAAAATAATGCAGATTTTATTGCGGTTATCATGTTTTATCTTTGTAATTTTCCCCTAAAGAAGATCTTAGAAAATGTCAGAAGTACTTGGGTTAAAAAAAAAAAAAACTACGTCTCCTTCGATGATGAATTTCATTTTCATATATATATATATATATATATATATAGGGTTGGTGTATAAGGAATAAATTCCACTAACCAACAAATGCTATTCTTAAAAGAGTGCTCAACACAGAGTAGACCAAATATAATTATTTATTCGAAAATTATAAAATAAATATGTTATAAAATCACTACAAAAATTGCCATTTTGTTTCAATACTTCTGCTGTCTTATCAAGTGATGATGTTAAATGTAGAATAAAGGGAAAACCCTTAATTCTACATACAACATCATCACCTATAAAGTTATCATGATAACGTATAAAAGAAATAACCATATGACAAAGAAAGAAAAAGAACCACCTTATCTTGCAATCTGAAATATTTGAATTATTTACACTCATGCATACATATGATATATTATTTGTAGAGAGTTTATATAAAAAAGATATATCATTTACTTTTAATTAGGTATAAAACGTTTGTTTCCTTTGAAGCAAACAATAAACTCGATACAAATAAAGTGTTACGTAAGGCAAAATGGTTCTATATTACGTCTTTTATTCAACTTATACAGCGAGACAGTTCTGTGAGGATTTATTATTAATAGCCACAATCTTAAAACTTTAAGATATGCAGACGACACAGTGCTTATAGCGGATGAAGAATAGACTTGAAGCAACAAAAATGATGTTCTACAGAAGGATGCTAAGAATACCATGGACGGAACATATGAACAACAACGAGGTTTTGGAGAAAGTGGAAACAAAAAGGAATCTTATACTTATCATCAGGAAGAGTCAACTGAAATTTCTGGGGCACGTAAAGAGGAAGGAGGGCTTAGAAAATTTGATACTCACAGGACAGATAGAGGGAAAGAAGGACAGAGGATAGAAGCGCGTACCATACTTTTAAAATGACCTTATACAGCTTGTAGTTAGAAAAAACAAGAATTATAACATTCATCGAGTTCTTCGTAGTTAATGCAAATTTAAAATTTTGTTTGTGAAGTGTTTTTGCCATTTTATATCATTAACTTTACAAATCTACTTATATTATATATATATATATATATATATATATATATACAGAGAGAGAGAGAGAGAGAGAGAGAGAGAAAGATAAAATAGTATTGCAATTGGAGGGTGATAGATTTAGAGGACGACGATAAAACAGTTTGAGAGAGAGAGACAGTGCAAAACCTTATATATTAATATTGGGTATTATATGGTAATTCAATAGATAGAGAGATAACTGTTTTAAAGATGTTTTAGACACAAACTATAAAATCTCGAGACTATACATACATACATACATACATACATACATACATACATACACACCTCAGGCTCCCTATAAGAATAGACTTCAGAAAGCATTAATTTCTACCAACCTAATGTAACCTACCCGATTGATAGCATGTCCAGGATTACGCGAATTCTCAGAGACAGACAGTCTTAATCCAATGACAATAACTAGTCAAGATAATCGGGGAGTGCGTGTGTCACATACGTTTCAAGACGTCTGACACTGACAGGAAACCTTAATTCCTGAATAATATAATGGAGGCATGACCTGCTATTGCTTTCAGTATCGGTTGCTCCCAGGGGTACAGGCAGGGTTAATTTCGGTGATCGAACAGACATTGGTGCTTTCAACGTGATTTCATTGGGAATTGACTTTAAACTTACCTACATAATAAAAATGGTCAGTTACACGTATTCCAAGAAATACCCTTCTTCTGGGACAGCTACACAATCCTCATTGCAGATGCCTGCTCTGGCATATTTGCGCTTGTTCAAACATCATTCGAACTTGGGTTTCACGGTATGTGTTTTCCGACACTTTATAACGCTGGTATTGCTTCTTCAAACAGAGGATATACTATGGAGAAATTCGAACTTGGGTTTCATGGCCGGAAATTGAATGTTCTAACGACTCCGTTGCATACTCATTCCTACATACATACGAGGGGTTCAAAAAGCTATTCAGATTCATTTTACTACAGGCAGTTGGAACTGTTCTAGATTATTGAAATTCGTCCTATAATTAATTAGCTGACCTGCCATTTTTTTATTCCAGACTTAAAGACACGAAAATATCAACTCTTTGAAAACAACATAGTAATCACCGCTTGTCACCAATAATTAGTTTGTAGAATGCAGTCGAACATTTTGGACAATTTGGATGATCGCTATACAATAAAGTTGTTGATAGAGATAGGCATCAAAAGTCTTCCTCGCTCACTACAGTAGAGACCTTGCACTTTGTGACGCTTGTTTCTTACCGATGCCGAAATAAAACCTCGTAGAAGTCGTTTTGAAGACATTGAGAAAATGGAGGATCCTGTGACAAGGATCTTGGTCATATTTACTTTTGATGTCTCCCATGGGGTCTTCACGGAATGACTGGAGCGCTATAACAATTGCGTTTTAGTCAGAGGACCCGCCTTTGAAGGCAATTAGAGTTTTGTATTTTGAAATTAATAAACATAACATTTATCCTGAAAAATTCTCAAAACCTTTGGAATGCACCTGGTACACAAACACACACACACATATATATATATATATATATATATATATATATATATATATTGTATAAAAGCTAGCGTCTGCAAGCATGCCAGATTACCTACCTATTCACTGTTGCTGAATATTGTTGCTTCTTTCACCCACAAAAAGCAGGCCAGTTCATTATACTGGAACTATACTGCACGGATCTTACTTCTGATTTCTGGGGAAATGCAATCAATTCCAAAACCTCAGTTATGCTGACTTGTAAATTCGTGCTAGCTCAAACATTGATAGCTTCTAAAAACGAATTTCTCCCAGACGCCCTGAGACAACCCATTGTATATCTTCCGACATTTGCTGACAGAGTCGCAAACAGGGATCATTACTCTTTTGCACATCGTATACGGTGAGATTCGAACCCGTATCTCTTGAGTGGAAAGCTAGCGCGCGCACACACACACAAGTATATACACACGCAATGTGATATATACTTATTTTCAACACCTCTTCTCCTTCACTACGAATTATTTCGATGAGGCTTGTACGTTAAAACATCATCCTATATAATATGTATTTTAGGAATGTCTATGATAAAATTGGATAAATTACTTCGCGTGAGGTGTTTCATTCTTAATCAGACTAAAGATCTAAAGAACAACAGGCGTCACACGAAAAAAAAAAGCTTTTCCATGTTGTCACAGAATTTTCTAAAATTATTCTGACACATAATATATATATATATATATATATATATATATATATATATATATATTACGTGTCAGAATAATTTTAGAAAATTCTATATATATATATATATATATATATATATATATATCGATTTCCATAAATATAAAAATAATATATATATATATATATATATATATATATATATATATATATATATATATTGCAATGATTCATTCATACAAAAAGTAGATTAGTAAAGTTAATGATATAAAATGACGAAATCCCTTCGCAAACACAATTTTAAAGCTGCATTAACCTACAAATCACTTCATGAATGTTATGATACTTATTTTTAAAATTATAAGCTGTATAAGATCTTTCTTTAATACACAAGTACTTTCAACTGTACATTCAGTCATCTTCAGGCGTGGAAATTATTTTGTTTTTGGTAAAAATCAGGTAGCATCAGAGACAAAAAAAAATATAATTCGAATCAAAATAAGTTTTTTTGAAATGATTTATTGTTATCGGATTCAGAATATAATTTTAAAAAAAACAAACACGTATCAGAACATTCATGGAGTGACTGGTAGGTTAATGCAATTTTAATTTTATTTTTCTTTTTGCGAAGGGATTCCGCTATTTTATATCATTAACTTTACTAATCTACGTTTGTATGAATGATTCATTGTAATATGAATTGAACTGCACCACACATTTTATATATATATATATATATATATATATATATATATATATATATATATATATATATATATCAATATATCAGTGTGCACGCATTGATATAATAGGAATGATCAGTTATATTGATGATCCAAAGTTCTTTAGTATTTTTTGTTTTCATTTTTTAAAAAACAGTGTTCGATATATAAGTAGTGTTTAAATTATAATTATTTAAAAAAAGAAAAATGAAACCGTCGTGACACAGAAATTACTATGTTTCGAAACTGGTCCACCAGCGTTAAATTTTAATTTCAATATTAAACCTTAACATTAGATGACCGTTTCATTCTCAACCGATGTTTGGAATCCTTTAAATATATAATAACATAATGGACTATTTCATATGTAATAAATACTGCGCCTCAAGAGGAAGCAAGGAGTTTCGTCTGAAGTCGGGAGTTCCGTCTGAAGTCTTGAGTTCAGCCTAAAGTCTGGAATGAAGTCCGTCAGGAGTCTGTCAGTCAGTCAGAGAGAGCGAGTCAGTCAGTCGAATTAGAGGCAGACGGAAACAGAGTCGCATTCAGAGAATTACTACTAAACCTGATTGTTCGTACTAACACTTTCTACTTCTCTCTATATATTCCTGTTTGTAATATATCTGTGTTATTCCATATCCGTATCCGAGTTCTTCTTTACTGGTTCTACCTTGGACTATCACCGTGATACAAGGAACTGGACCATAACAATATATATATATATATATATATATATATATATATATATATATATATATATTTATATATATATATATATATTTAGACTGACAGTCTGTTTCATGCTAGATGCAATCGTCAAGCCACCCTGACGATTGTATCTAGCATGAAACAGACTCACCTCTAAGTGTTGAATTCTATGTTCAATTTTATATTTACACACGCTCTCAGATATTGAGCACTTTATCCCATAAATATAGCACATCTTAAGACTATAATTCTTCATATATATATATATATATATATATATATATATATATATATATATATATATATATATACTTATAATAATGCACTCAAGTAATTTTCTCTTTGAATTTATGAGATTAAACGTTATCATTATTTACATTATTTTCCTTTGGGCTAATGCTCTGATCTTTCTTCTTATCACGTTTCGGCTGTTTTCCCCATCGTCCTTCCTCAGACCAATATAGATGCAGATAACATTCATTAATTTTCTAACTTAATCTTTATGTAGGCTATGAGCTTACACTCTACACAATCTACTGTACGGTGTCAGGGATATTTCTTTTTGGTTAATTTTCTTCTTGGTGCTGCAAACTTATAGTTGTCCTAAACATATAAGCTTCCTATAGATTTTCACATATATATGCTTGCTTTGTTGAATATCTTTTAGGCAATTTGCCCCAAGTAATTCAGGTGAGCCACTAAGATGCAAGGGGTTACAGAGAGTGAGAGTAAAGAGGAGTGTTTGGGAAAACGATAAAGAGAAGGACAGGGGTCAAGTTCAAGGCATCAGAAGATGATTGACATTACATTTGAATATTTGAAGAGTATTCTGTAAGAGAGGCAAGAGATAAGAAGGAAGACCCACTGACCGAAGGTGCGAAATAAGAAGCTGTTGGAGTAGGAGAGATGGCTACATTTAGTTGTTCCAGCAGTGAAAGGGTGGGAACGTAATGCCAACCTGGTAGCACGCTTAAATTCATGCAATTTGGGAACCAGTGAAAGTAGCTCTTCAGAACAGTTGCCATGAAAATACATATAGAAAAGACACAGGGAAGCCACAGTATGTCTGTGAGATAGTGACTGTAGACGGGATGCTAGATCAGGACCAACCACTTTGCATATCCGTTTCTGGATTTTGTCTAGGATCTCGAGATGAACAGCGGGAGCACCAGATCCTATATGTCAGCAGTATTCCATGCAAGGTCGAGACAGGCAATTAGTAGTTCGCAAGTTATTTAGTTTTTCTAGTGTCCTTATATCTATAGAAGAATAGTGCGTAGTGATATACATTTGATTCTATTAAAACATATAGCTCTCAGGCGCGAACGAAAATAAACTCTCAGTTAAATTCGAACTCTCGTCACTTTTTGCTTCAGTGAAACCGGTTTGAGAACACTATATTTCTTATTTCTGATTCTGTGCTATATTTATCTATTCCGTTTTTTTTTTCTTTTTTTTTTTTTTTTGTTCATTTTTTTGCGAAGAGCCCTCATCTTTTATTGTTGGCTTCAGTGATAACGCAGTATACCCAGACAATGATGATTGAATCATTAATATTCATAATTTTATTAGGAGCGTTGAACAATTTCTCTGTGTTCTTCATATTAATCTGTAAAGTTTATAATATTTCGGATGAACACATTTCAACTTCCTTTAGCTGCATAAGAAAATAAAAGAATTTCAATCTCATCACAAAAATGAATTCAGAAAATATTGAACACTAATATATCCACTATTTACATTATTCGGACTGTTGTCCTCATCTTTGTCGCCATATTTATTATAACCTTTCGTCCATTGTACTTCTTCAATGGTGGTTGAAATGTCGAACTGAGACCTTTATTTCGCTCACTGGGGGAGACTGTTCTAGTCCCACATGCTATGTTACTTCCCCTCTCCAAGTTTTCCATTGCCTTAACCGGGTATTGGACTCACATCTCTTCGGGTCATGTCACTGGATATAACCAACGCCTTTATCCACTGTGCCATGTGTCCTGTGTATGAATTTCTGGGTATTATAATCTCTTCAAAAAACATTTTTTTACCAGTGCTCATATTGCAATTTTTGCTGTTAACATTACATGTTTTTACCAGAGCTCATATTGCTATTTTTATTATTACTGTCGCTTTTCTCTGGCAGTCATTATTACTGATTCCCATATTGTAATCATTTCTATACTTGGTCGTGGAACTAGAACAATCTACCCCAGTGAGCTAAATAAAGTGTTCAGTTCGACATCCCAATTACCTGAAGAAGGCCGGAGCGTACAACGGCCAAAACGTAGTATTAAATATGGCGACAAAGGTGAGGACAATAGTCCGAATAATGTAAATAGTGTACATAATACCTCATCTCAGAAATATAGACAGATACTGAAAGGCTGAAACGTTGTAATAAATATGGCGACAAAGATGAGGACAATAGTCCGATTAATGTAAATGGTGTAAATAATACCTGATCTCAGAAATATAGACAGATACTGAAAGACCGAAACGTTCTAATAAATATGGCGACAAAGATTAGGACAATAGTCCGAATAATGTAAATAGTGTACATAATACCTCATCTCAGAAATATAGACATATTCTAACATATCCATTTTATATTCAATATCTGAAGAATCCGTGTGGGACCTTGACGTAACCGGGTAACAGCGGAGACCTAATTTAGGATAAAACGGTGATGGCCCAAGAGAAGGACAATGAAGGAGATAAGTTGATATTTCTAGAGTATTTTTTTAATCATTTCACCCCAAGTTATTAAAGCCACTAAGACTCAAAGAGTTACTGAGTGTGAAAGTATATGAAAAAAAAAATTTTTTTTAAGGAGCGTGAACAATAAAAAACGAATTAATGAGACAGAATTTTGCGATTTACAATGCATTTAAATTTTTGACGATCAAAGTCGACTTGCAGGCAAGAGGTCGGACGAAAGTTCCACGAGGGAGTAGTGTGAGAGAAGAAACTGATATCTTAGAACCTAAATTATTCATTCTTTACGTTATGTTGTTGTACGAACAGGCATTGAAATACTGCCGTTCTGAACATATGCACATCTTACTTCAAGCAGAGATAACACATTTTCCATTTCATTCAAATTTGGTCACTGTTCCATTAGAAAAGTGCAAATCGATCCCAGCTTGGGCGAAATATTTTCAGCAACTCCACGGATGACCGGACGTTTTTCATAAAGATCTCATAGTGGGTTCTATAAATGATGTATTTGATTGATCTGGCAAAAATGATGGATAGTTCAGCGATAGCCATGACAGAATAATTAGCGAATTTTTCCACTGCTGAGTTTGCTGTTTCGCACTTAACCCTAGTTTTCTTGATCCGAGATCAACCGATCCTTAAAATGCGCGCTCTACTCAAAAGCCTGACTCAGCTTACAATAAATTAATATACAAAATAGAAAGGTTCATAAGACAAAGGCGTGTCTTCTCGACAGATTTATTCAAACTATAAAATAATGTGATTCTGAAAGAATTATAAGTCATAACAGGATTCATTATTGGCGGACACAATTTTAACAACAGAAGATATGCAAGATGACACAGTGTTAGTTGGATCTAGTGATTTGACTCAAAGAGTTGTGAGTTCAATAACTGGCTACTGCAGTGGCGAGCAAAGACTTGTAGAGTTCATTTAAAGGGAGATAACTGAGAAATCCGGAACAGACATGATACATGGAACTAGAACAATCTACCCTAGTGGTCGAAATAATATGTTCATTTCGAAATTCCAATCACCTGAAGAAGATCTGAGCTTACAAAGGCCGAAACATCAGGAATATGGCAACAAAGATGAGGACAACAGTCCGAAAAATTTAAAGACTGTAAATAATTACAATACCTCATCTCAGAAATATAGAGAGATCCTGAAGAAGGAGAGAATGTTAAACAGCCGAAGTATCATGATTATGGCAGCAAATATGAGCACAACAGTCTGAAAAATGTAAAGACTCCAAATAATTACAATACCTCATCTCAGAAATATGGAGAGCCTGAAGAAGGGCAGAGCGTACAACGGCCGAAACATCGCGAATATGGCAACAAAGATGAGGACAACAGTCTGAACGATGTAAAGACTGTAAATAATTACATTACTTCATCTCAGAAATATAAAGAAAAATGTATTGTTCGTAATGTTTTTTATAAAAAAAAAACGTATTGCTTGTATTTTTATATTTTTAGTGTTGTATTCATTGTCCATTTTCTGTTAAAATAATGTTGATGTTTTGTTTTGCTTTTGTTTTAAAGCGGGTTAACTGTTTGCCCATACGTGGGACTCAACAGGGGTTACCACCCCAGGCCAGGGTGGACCTGAGAACAACAGCAGTTAAGAACTTTTTCATTCTTCATCATTTGGGTATATGTCTATAAAGTTCCGACTAGAATTTGCATAGTTTAATACATAAAGTGTCTGTATGGAAAGTCATATAGACATACTTCGTCCTGGGTATGACGATAAATTTCATCCGCGTCCTGGGTAAAACGATAAACTACGTCCAACAGCAAGGCCTCTGATCAAGAGGTTCTGAGGAGCGTGGAAATACCTCTTAATTGCTTGTGTTCCCAGGTCCACCCTGACCCGGGGTGGTAGCACCTTTTAGGGTCCCATCTATGGGCAAATAGTTAACCCCGAAACTGAGGCAAAAAGCACTATAAAATTGAAAAAATAGGTTTAAATACCAGAAATAGTTTGTAAAAAATTATTATCATAAATTTTTGAAAAGAAAAAATATTACCAGCTATATGTTTTTGTAAAATAGTATTACCAGCTATATATTTTTGAGGAAAAAATATTAATTGAAATGGATTTTTGACAAAACAAAAACATTTCCAGGAAAAAATAATAAGTTGTCGGCATTAAATGATCCATTGAGGTTGATAGGCCCTAAAACAAAACAAGCCAACGCAAACCTAATAGTTAAGCAGACTTTTAGTTTTAAGGGGAAGTGTATCTATACTCTGATTCCATGCGGTTGACCTTAGGGATCAGATATAAAACAAAATATGGAAGTCGATTTTGATTGGGTGAATGAGCGTGAGAACCATAGATGTAGAGAATGTTTTTTTCAGTGGGTTGTTTGCTAACGGTCAAACAATGTTTCCTTAAACAAAACAAACCAAACTAAACCAAACTATGTTAATATGTAGGATTGTCAAATAGCCTACGAGAAAAAAAATACTGAATTAAAAGCGTATATGGTCCACTTTTAGGAACTCAACTCCGTAAAAATACTAGTTGCTACGGCAACTACAACAGCAAAACTGCTTCCCTATACTCCAGAATGTCAAATTGCTTGTTTTGTGTTTTACGGGTTATCAACGGTTTATAGGTTATTTAAAGCCGGGAAATCATTTAAGTCATAAGAACGTTTTGCATAATAATGATTCACTGATTCATATCTTACTAATTAAGCCATACATGGTATGGGGAAATATGTAGATTAATAACTTTCTCTGGGGTATTTGCTCATAATTGAATATAACGAACCCATCAGGGATTAGAACTCGGCTCTCCGATTAGCAATTCCGAGCATTTATCCATTACACCACCCACACGTCTAAGCTTACAGCCCCTGGTATTCTCAAGCCGTCACCATCTAAGCACTGATCAGGCTCAGCGTAGCTTAACTTCGGTGATCGTCTCTGAATATGTGATTCAACGTGATGTGGATGTAAGCCTATATACAAAAAGTGTATATAATCATAAGAATACCTAGATTCACACGTATATTCCTAAACTTAAACATCCACAAATTTCCACACAAAATTTAATAGGCATGTTTATACACATATTTGTACATCTATACATATACATTTAATTACACACAAACACGCTATAGTTTGTTAGCCAATTATTAGCAAGAGAAATACCTTTACCCTTAATTTAGTGCGCTTAACTTTGTATAAAAGATGCCGACACAAGTACTAGTTAGCCAGCTGTCTTCACGCACAGGAGATGCAGCAGTGCACAAAGCGTGGCCACACGCAAACAAACCAACTTCAGTTCCACACGTACGAGACCGGACTTCGTTCAACGAACGAAACGACGTTGACCATCCCTTTTCAGTATTTTTAGCTCCGTCTACAAACAATGGCTAGCATTTCGATCGTGCCAAAGTCACGGCTTATCACCAGGGAGCCGCTGATAAAAGACCTCTTGACATTCAACGGGAAAAGCAGCGAGCTGTGGCTTAGCCTTTGGTTTTGGAGCGGTAAACATTAGAAATAGTGACATCTATTGTGAGAGGTCGAACGCTGTCACTTCAGATATGACTTTTAAGAACGATAGACGCGTTATACAACTACGAAAAACAAAGAAACGAAAATATAAAATGTGATTCATGGGTGCATTTTAATCGTTAGCGGGGGTAACAGATACGCCATTTTTAAGAGATGGTTATTCGAATTATTGTCTGAAAGGCAATGCAATTTACTCTAGAAATAAGTTTATCGTTTGCTAATTAAAATACAGCTTAACTATAGATTGTAAACTTGCTTTCGTTTTATTAAGAAATGCACAAGCTATGGGTTAAATAGAAAGGACTTTCTACAGTAAAAATTATCGTTAACTCCAAAAAACTGTTTTGTGATGTCAACAGACACACGTTGCCACTTTTGTGATACCAAGAATGCTTGTTGTTATTTTCGTAAATCCTAATTATAGTAGAGACTTTTAATTGTAGATACAACTATAGTAACGCCGTTGAACAGTACTGGTGTCAGATGCCTTCGAATAACAGTCACGCTAATAGTACTTGCACGATAATACTCGCTCGAAAAATAACCAACGAATAGTGATCAGTATAGAGAAATAATATAGAGAATAGCGATCCGTATAGTAATAGAGGATAGAGTATAAATAGCAATCCGTATAATATAGAGGATAGACTAGGAATAGCGATCGTTAGTCGTCAGCTTCTTCCTATATATATGCCTTTTCTCTATGGTCCCGTGGTTTACTTAATTCTATATTGGGATCGCCTGTCTTTGCTCAGTGGCGATCTATGTTCAAACTCAAGTGTCGACAGCAACATTTTCTTACTTTATAACAAATTGTCAATGCATTATACACTCGCACAAAAAGAGTGGTATTATTTTTACAATCTAAAAAATTAGCTTTCGGCGTTAAATAACACCCAAATGGTTGATAAACCGTCAAAAATCATACAGATCAAATAAAATCTTAAGGAATGTTTATTTTAGGACAATTAACAAATATAATATGTAATTGTAATATTTGCTAGCATCCGCCATTCGTCTTACATCGTAAGCAACCACGCACATTTCCTCCGTATTCCATTAATGAGAGGTAAAATCTACACGAACAGATTATTTGAGCGAACCACTGCTTTGTGGAACCGACTCACAAAACAATGTTTCTCCAGCCACAACTAACTTCAAGTCGAAGTTCAACTGTTATCTTCCCCTCTTATATGCATAAACTGTCTCTTATTGTAAAACTCTATACTGAGTGCTCCCGTGACTTGTATAGGGTGAAACCCACGGTAAATAAAATAATATGGTTGGTAATTGTATAAGAAAATGTAATGTAAAAATAATGACTTATTTCCTTATAATTTTATTATAACTGAAATGTCATATATATATATATATATATATATATATATATATATATATATAATATATAATTAAAAAAACATAAGCTCTTGAAGAATGGACATTACAAAGAAACTTTGAAGTCTGGGAAAAGAATAAAAATTGATATTAAAAGTTATGTAATCTTGTTATATCAAAGTATATATATATATATATATATATATATATATATATATATATATATATATATATATATATATATATATATTAAACATTAAAACAGCATAATCGCATATTAGGATTTTTGTTTGTCTTTTTTTTCAGCATATTTTTCTTCATATATATATATAGTGTCATCCACAGACAAACTGTTTCGCGGCCTCATAGCTTATCACTGTGACTAAAATTCCGGTTGCCTCTAGCTAGGAACGAAACCCGCCTGAATTGGAGTAAGTCGTACATTCTACCCCTAAGCCTTTCGCACTCAGCATGTAGGAAATGGGAATTTAAGCTTATTCATTTTAAGATAAACACACAATATCTGAGAGAACTCGATTCATTTTACCGAATACACACACACACACACACACACACGTGCGCGCACACACACATACACACACACGCATATATATATATATATATATATATATATATATAATCTATTCAAACTCGGTGGGTGAAAAAACCTGGGTAGCACAATTTTCAAATAACTGGCGTCCAGGAAAAATGGAAAAAATGAAACCTCCGAACAGCGTGAAGGAAATCGTCCAGTACATTAAATTTCTGGTACAAAGGAAAAAAAAAAACAGCGAATAATAAGTTAAAAAGAATAATGCTCAAAACGCTAAGTAGAGCAAAAGTAAAATAATTAAATTCTCTTGACCCAGGTGCTATTAGGTTGGTGCAAAAATAATGACGTAATAATGTCGTTTTTTGAGGTTAAAAAATACGTCACAAATCGACAGTATTACGTCATTATTTTTGCACCAACCTAATACCTACTTAGTTTTCAGCACATGATTAATTCCAGGTGTTCCCAGGTTCACCCTGATCAGGGGTGGTAACAATTTTAAGGTTCTAGCTATGCGCAAAAGCTTAACACCCAAACTGGCCTGAAAATACTATGATAATGTAAAAATAAATTTTAATACAAGCAATCAATTTTTGAAAAAAAATAAAATTATTATCAGCAATCAAAATATTTAGGGTGTTAAATAAACTATTACGGTTGATATGGTGTAAAATAAAACAATTCAAAAACAGATTCTGTACAAATGTTTACCAATAAAACACCATCTACAAATAGTTTTATTACAAAGAATACATATTCTATTCATACGAACATATCTCAAAAATCTTGTCAACATTAAATAATCCATTGAGGTTGATATGCCGTAAAACAAAAAACAATCATTCAACTTCCGGCCGCTTTTTTGATACACTATACAGAGTTAGATTTTTGTGGATAAAACCACATAACTTTCGGTATAGCATAAGTACATTTTTTGCTAGTACCTCAAATATTTAGTCCCTTAGGTTAGAGAAAAAAAAAGGAACTTTTTTTTGTAATTATACATGGTATACCTACATGATAAACTGTATGGATCAATGTTGCAATATTTCCACCGTGGAGATAACTTCAGTATCAAAAAAATATATGACATTTTTAAAGATAATGAAAATCAATAAAAATATTAGAGATTAAAATATAAAATAAATATTATTTATTATTATTAAAATTTATTAAACAAAATTAACAAAAAGAAATTTTAAGACAAGTGCTTCTTTTCCTAGATGTAAATTGCATACACAACGATATGTTAATGAATATATAGTGTTTCATTAAGACAGATTATATATAAGGGTGTTTCATTAAGACGGATCAAAGTCAGCAGTAAATAAGTCAGTGTTAATGGTCAAAATTTATTTATTTCTATATTGGATCATGTTATTTAAAACATGGTAATTATGCGTGAAAAATAATATCGCCCAAATGCCTGCCAAATATCACAGAAAAAGAGGAAACTCATTAAACGTTTAAACTTAATGCTTATTTAAAATCAGTCCATGTTATTGGAACACGCTTTATTTGAGTGTGACTTGTCTATGTATATATGTGGTTGAAAGTTTGATTTAGAATGATTTATTTTCTTTGGTGGGTTATTCAATGTGACAAGATTTTTTAGGATAGATTCGTATGAATATAATAATTATTCTTTATCAAAAATCAGTTAATGTTTTATTGAAGTATATTTGTAAAGACACATTCAGTACGCGCATTGATCAGAAAAAAATACACAGAACTTTGCTTTTTAATTATACCAGGTACACCTACATGGTAAACAGTATGGACCAATGTTGCAATATTTCCCGCTGCGGAGAAAACTTCAGGAGTAAATATATATGCAGTTTGTAAAGTTAATGAAAATCAATAAATGTTTTAGAGATTAAAAAAAAATATGACGCTGTCTGGAAATCAGAAAATTAGTGAAAGTCAAGAAAAAAGCAATCATAAAAGAAACACGGATAAATGAAAAATTTCTTGTGTGTGTCTGTGTGTGTGTGTGTGTGTGTGTGCGTTCATGGGCGTGTGTGTGTGTGTGCGTGTTTGTGTGTCTGATAAAACTATAATTTCCAGGTATGCTGCATTTGTGTGCAAAAGTGTTTAATATTAAAAATACAAGTGGTCACTGAAGTCAACAGCGAGTGACAAGAGATTTATGCTTGAAATTAATGGAAGGCAAGTCAAAAATATACAAACACGCAAAAAATGAGAAACGGCTTCACACACACACACACACACACACAAACACACATACACACAAACACACACAAACTCATAGACATACAGTCACAGACACTTATAACTCTATATGGCAAAGATACATTTTTAAGGTATGCTGTATTTATGAGTTAAAGTGTTCAGGGGCTATATAATGGATAGAGCCAATGTGAATATAAAAGTGAATATAAAAGAGCCTATGTGTTGTAGAGTAGTTTTCACAGTGGAGGCTTGTATTTCACTAAGTCGGTCCTAGATGGGCTCGACGTACAAAACGTTAGGAACTTGAAATAATAGTTAATGACGCAGCAATCTAGTTGTGGTGGTTGATACTTTAATGTCCGATATCGACTGACACACCAACTCCACTCAGGAAATTCAGTCACCCCCCAAAGAGGGCGTCATGTGGCACAAGGCCGGTTTAACGTGGGGTCTCCGAGCCCGTGGGCTCGGCCAAAAATATGCCCATTGAACCCGTCTAAACGGGTTCAGGGTCGGTTTACCCCCCCCCCCCCGAAAGAGAATCCGCCCTT
Source organism: Acanthosepion pharaonis (assembly GCA_903632075.3). NCBI lineage: Eukaryota > Metazoa > Mollusca > Cephalopoda > Sepiida > Sepiidae > Acanthosepion > Acanthosepion pharaonis. The sequence goes on along the minus strand of CAHIKZ030000979.1, from coordinate 2,257,338 downwards.
CGGCGTAGCCCCTTTCGGGTTCCTCCCCGCCCGAAGGCACAGAGTTCAACCGGGCAGCTGGTCGACCGACTTCAGACTGAACTCAGACCAACTCCACTGAGGATATTTAGTCACCCCCACGAGGGCATCATGTGGCACAAGGCCGATTTAACGCGGGATCACCGAGCCCGTGGGCTCGGCCAAAAATATGCCCTTTGAACCCGTATAAACGGGTTCAGAGTCGGTTTACCTTCCCGAAATAGACTCCGCCCTTCGGCGTGGCTTCGTTCGGGTTCCTCCGTGCCCGAAGGCAGAGAGTTCAACCGGTCAGCCGGTCGTCCGAATTCAGACTGAACTCGGACCAACTCACTGAGCCCCGAGTATACAAACAATATATACAATAGTTCGGCGTATACAAACCTGACCAATACTAACAGTCTCCTGCGCAATATAAAACCAGAAAATATTTTTAGATTGTAAGAAACTTTTAGATAATAATGATTTAGTGATAGAAGTCTTAATAATTAACCCATTGATGGTTGGGATTCATATCTTTCACAAGCTTATTTGCGCTTAAGTGAATATAATGAACTCAAACTTGAATTGAAACTCGGCTCTCCGATTAACATTTTCTAGCTATTATCTAACTAATTGCTCCACTGCCTTAACCGGATATTGAACTCACACTTCACAGTCACTGGATCTAACTAACGCCTTTCTCTACTATGACATGTGTCCTTTAGGATACTTGTGTATGATTTCCTCAATCTAATGTCTTCAGCAACCATGCAAAGATAACAGCAAAAATTGCAATATGAGCACTGGTAAGAATGGTTAACCCGGTTAAGGCAGTGGAGAAATTGGAGAGGGGAATTAACAGGAGATAACTGATAACTGACACCCATTAAACATGGCACGTGGAACTTGAACAGTCTACCCCAGTGAGCGAAATACAGGGTTCAGTTCAACATTCCAACCACCTGAAGAAGGCCGGAGCGTACAACGGCCGAAACGTAATAAATATGGCGACAAAGATGAGGACAATAGTCCGAATAATGTAAATAGTGTACATAATACCTCATCTCTGATATAAAGACAGATATATACACACACCCACACACACACCCATCCCCCCATATATATATATATATATATATATATATATATATATATATATATATATTCTTTAGTTGAGAACGTACTCTACATTAAAGGATTTTTCTTCTCGTATGTCAGTATATCAGTCAATCAATCAATAAGCATGTCTAGTATCTATGCATATATTGTCGGCTGTACATTTGGGAACTGAGATTGTGTGGATTTTCCTTGGGCTCATTGCAATTCAGTAAGTGATCGAAAAAGATTTTTCTTTGAATCCATTGGAAAAAAAAAAACACTCACTCTTCTTTGGTGTCAGACATCGAAAAATTTTTGCTTTCTTTTTTTTGAGCCATTTTGTCACGTGAGCATCTTTTCTAATGCTTCCAATCAGTTCCATTCATGGCAAACCAAAAGCAGAGACTCAATTGAAATAGAATGTGTGCCAGTGTGCCCCCCGACTTGAAAAGCGCAAGCAGTAAGCAAACAATTTCCTCTGTCAGTAGCTGATGTGTTTTTTTGTTCGCTGTTGAATTAATCTTGTTTGCATCATTGAAAAGGCTTTCGAATCCGACCGCAAATAACGTTTACGATATTGCTGTTATCCATCATTAAATCATGAACCCCTAGTAAATTATTTTTTCTATCCTCATTCCCAAAGCACTTCTGAAAATTATATATTACTCGTTTAACAGACTTTGTGTGACCGAAAACTATAATATATATATATATATATATATATATATATATATATATATATATATATATATATATATATATATATATGTATGTATATAAATAAAAAAAAAAGGACAGTAAGATATAATATTACTTAAATAGTATCAAAAAATGTAACCTAATATACATACTTATACTTGATGTAAAAAATAATCCTACATACTATAAGGGATTCTAATACATTTAACTGTTCTTAAAAAAAAAATAGTATAATAAAAATAAAAAATGAGAATATTTCAAATCGTAGTTAAATAAAAAGTATTCTAATCTGAACACCCGCGAAAATCTTTAAATTTACAAATAGAAAAAAATGTCGTAAGAATAAATTAAAAAAAAAAAAAATCCAGACGACACGCAATCAACGGATGTCAGTTTTCATGGAAAAATAAATCCCTACCCCTTACCAAAATGTAGCTAATAACCGATACAATGATACAGACATAAGGAAAACCCAGACAACCCTTGTCCAATTGAAGTAGATTTATCTGTAACCATGGAAACGTGATTTTAGCCGTGTCTTTAAAACCCAGTAATTTTAAAAGTTACTCCAAAATTCGCTTGAGGATGAAATGGAACTAATTCTTTAATTTAATTGCAAAATTAAATTCGTGGCTTTTAGCTTCCATTTTTGAAACATGGTTAGCACTGTGTAGCGGAAAAAAACATATTTTAAATCAATTATAACGTTTACGATGTTGCTTTTATCCATCATTAAATCATGAACCCTAGTAAATTATTTTCTCTATCCTCAATATATATATATATATATATATATATATATATATATATATATATGAAAATTTCTCCGATTTAATCGGTAGAGAAGACAATATTTATGAATAAAAAATGACAATAGGAAAATTGGTAATTGCTGACGCGTTTCGTCCAATGTGGACTTTATCAAAAGCAAAATACGAAAATGAAATTAAATGAACAAAATAACTAATAAAAACAAAAACAGAATGTACCTAGCAACTGGAATGTAGAGAAACGCTATTTTTATATTTTTAACTGAAAAATAACGTCAGAGATTGTCACGTGTGGAGAATATTGTCATTATATCTGTGTTGATGTATTCAACCATTTTCTTTCGATTTTATGAATCTGTTGTGCATATTTGTTTGTAAGAGCATTAATTTTGTTAAGAAAGGTGAAATAGGGAAAAAGCCTGGGCGTAAATTAATATTTGGATAATTTTTCTGGCGGCACTCTCCAGAATTTTCCTTCTGAGTGAGTTATTTTCTTTTTTATGAGTGGAGCATTTTTAAAATCAAAATTATGGTTGTATTTATTTCTATGTATGACTATTGCATTAGCATTAGTTGTCATTTTATTCATAAATATATATATATATATATATATATATATATATATATATATATATATATATATATATATGGCAAAAATATGAAAACGTTGAAAATTATAAATATAGCAATAAACGTTCAAATGTTTTCAAAGTTGATCGGATTTTGAAAATACGACGATCAATGTGACTGATGGACAAACAATGAAAGAAACGCAGTTAAGCCAACGTTTACGTAATGTCAAGGCACAACGTTATTATTATCATGAACACCAAGCGTATGTTTAAAATGTCTGAACATTTATGGGCCTCTAAAGTGACGGTCTTCTCCATGAGATCAAGAAAAGGCCCCCAGCAACTCCGGAGGAAATTTAAAATTATATAAAGTGGTTACCTGACATGTAAACGCAGACAGACCTAAATATAAACGATAAAGATCTACCGATCACCGGGTGATGTAATTGCTTACAGACCCGAATATAAAGTAATAATATTTTCCAATCCCCAGTTTTATTAAAGGTTTAGATACTCAGATATAATCGAAAAATATTTATCTTTCTTCGAACCAATTAAATGTCTATAGACTCCAGTATAAACCTCTGGTATTTACCTAACATCGTGCCAATTAAATATTGGTTAATATACTAACCTATCCGTGAATCAAATAAATCCCTGTAGACCCCACTATAAGCACCGTGTACTTTCTATATACGAAGCAAAAATGTCTCCAGACTCCAATATAAAAGCTTATATTTGAATAAAGTAAATGCCTTCAAACTCATATACAAACGACATTTATACTTATCCTTGAAGTAAGTAAATGCTAAAAGACTTAAAATGGAACTAATAATATTTACCTATCAACAAAGAAAATGTATTTTGACATATATATATATATATATATATATATATATATATATATTGATTTAAAATATGGCTTTTTCGCTACACAGGTCTAACCATGTTTCAAAAATGGAAGCTAAAAGCCCCGAATTTAAGTTTGTAATTAAATTAAAGACATTGTGTAGCGAAAAAAAAATATTTTAAATCAATTAATTTATAATATTAATGCTCTGTAAATTTACATTGAGCACTATTTTGTAAAAATAAAAATATCTATAAGAACACCGGATTACATATCTTACTGTTCTTTCTATATATATATATATATATATATAATAATAATAATAATAATAATAATAATAATAATATTTTTTGGTTTAAAAATATGATTCCTTCGCTACATAAGAGTTCTCATGTTTCAAAAACGAGAGCCGAAACCATCCAAATAATTATTAAAATTAAGTTGACATGAGGTGTTTAGTCCCGTTTCATCTTCAAGTGAAATTTTAGGAATAAGCTATCTCTCGGTTTACGTGTGTTTTTAGGCATGGTCCGTTACAACATTCGTTATTGTGGGAGTGGCTAGACTATTTTTCTTCGTTAAGTGGTCAGAGAGTTAATTCTTATCAATAGATTCATCATCTTCTGAGAGGTTTTGCTAAGGTTGGGTAGCGTATCTATTTCAAGGCTAATGTTTGCGGTCACCCCTTAGTTGGTTCCCAGTGAGGGATATTTTTATGGCGCGCCTACAAGTCGTTATGTGTCGGGCGGTTTGTGTTTTATTATTGTCCATATGATCATCTATTTATTTATTTGTTTATTCAAGTGGGTGTTTTATATAGAAACCGTATTGCACTGAATTTCAATTTTTTTTTTTTTTTTTAACGACTGCAGAAAGGGTTTTTCCTATTTAATGATTTGGCTAAGCTTTTAAGACTTTTATTAAGCTATGGGATTTTTTTATGCTAATTATTTAATGCGAAAGTTTGTTGATGTCGGCAATAAACCGTTAACTCCTGCCTATGGTTTAATAATTTTTCATTATTTAGAAATTTAATGATGTGTAGTTTTTCCTGTAGGCATAAAGGGCATGGGTCATCCCAGGTTTTACAAGTTCTTGTTTTATTTACTATTTTCCATTTTACTTTTGGTGTTTCTTTTACATGCCAGAAATATCGGGGTAGAGATGTCTGATTTCTATTTTGAATATTGTTGTGTTGCCTCCATCTAATTTTAAAATTATTCTTCGTTGAGCCTATGTATATCCTATCAGTGTTAGGACTCTCAATGGATGAGATAGTGCATTGGTATACCACGGATTTTGTGAGGCATTTATTTTCCAACGGGCAGTTTTTAGGGTTTCTACAATCCCATAATTTTTCGTTATTTTTATCTAATTTTAGTTTATGAGTTTTATTACTGTTTTGGCATGCGTGTTTTTCTAGGATTTTCTTATTATGTCTTTTTATGATTCTTTCTAGATTTTCAGTGCAGCTGTAACTCAATTTCAATGTGTTTTTGTTAAAGATGTCGCTAAGTTTGCTATTAGTGGGAAAGTGCTTTTCAATTAAAGCTAGGAACTTATGGCCTAGTTTGGTGCTGACCAGTTGGTTGTACGGGTGTGGGGGTATACCAGATGATCTTTCTTTTCCTGTTTTTCTTATTATTGGTACTATCGTTTCTATAGGATATGTCAGCGTTTTTGTATCCGCTATTTTTCAGGGCTGTGTTATAAAAACTACTGTGTTGTCGGAATATTTCCTTATTTGCTGAGTTCATACTTATTCTTTTATTATAATAAAGCTCTACTTCTGTATGGAGCACTGTCTTCTTAAAAATAAAAATAAAAATACTAAGGAACTCCGGATTATGCAGCCAACGTGTTTTTTTCTATTTTCTGCAAAGCTGCGCACTTATATATATATATATATATATATATATATATATATGGCCAATTTACCTATTCTTGAACCAAGAAAGTACGTACGTATTCAATATCTGCTGATTCCCCGAACCATATTAATTGTTATTGATTCAAATATAAAATTTAAAACAAAAAGATCTATTCCATCGTTAATTAACTAAGAACTCTTTGATATCGTAAAATCACATAGCTTAATCATTCAGAATTGATGCAAAAGGATTAATGATATGCTAGGTTGAAAAGAGAGGTCGTTAAGGCATCATGATGACGTCATTTACTGTTATCTTTACCGGGAATATGTTGGGTATGTTTTTATCATCTCTGGGTTGCGTCTCTGTCTTCCGGCAGAGTGCGATTCAGTTGCGGCTCCTTCGAAGGAGAGAGGCGCAACTGAGGAAAATCAGACTGTGATGTGCTCAGCCATGGGGAACAGATGCCCGAGGCTGCACCCTCTCATTGCACTAGAGAGACGGATCGGTGTCAGAGCAACGGACAGTTTCGTGGGCTTGGGGAATTTTCTTTCTTGGTTCGAGTGTAAGCGCTCGCGTTGCCCACATAAAACCGGACCTTGTAGCACATCCCGTCACGGTGGGGAGCCAATGTAAATATTTATGTTTACCGTATATACTCGAGTATAGTACGATTATCCACGATCAGTTTTTTTTTCACGTAAAATATAAGCGGTCACAATATAAACAGTTATTTTTTTTAAAGATGTTAAAATCATGCATTTTCGGTGACCGGTTGATGCATAGTACCTGTGCATAGATCCTATACACAGGTACATTATTTTCTGGGTAAGGGTGGGGTGAAATATGCATAAAAAGACAGAAAATCAGCTTATACGATATTTTTCACTGGATTTTTTTAGAGTTCTGGGGAAAATCATTATTGCTAATTATGAATATAAAATAATCAAAATATTTTTTTGATCGAATTCACCCCAATCAAGGCAATAATGTCATAAGGGATTACACGGTGTGGTATAATTAGAAACGTAATGAAGGGGAAAAAAAGATTAATCAGAAGGACAGTAGATAGCGATTGACATTGCATTTAAATTTTTGAGGATTGCTGTTGGCTGGAAAGCAGGGAGCCGGAAGGGAGTTCCACAAGGAAGAGGTGCGAAAAAAGAAACTGTTAGCATAGAATTTACCATTACATCTATCCAAACAAATGTAAATTGATGAATTCTCGTCGCCGGTTCAATACTGCGCTTAAATTCATAAAACTATGTACCAGACTGAAGAGCGATATTTATTTCTGTATTGATACAGAAAATGTGACACAAGACCAAAAAATGAGGATTGAGGTAAAAGGACGGTCTTCATCTGTCTTAATATTAAACTTCGCTAACCACAGAAACTGACCCAAACATACAAACAATATTCCTAACACGAAAACAACGCATTCTTACTTACCTTTCTTACTACATCCACCATAATACCACATTGTCTCTATGAAAATACTAACTAGTCCCCATACGTACAATTCATTGTATGTGGTGGGAGGGAAAATAAAAACAACAATTAAAAACTAGCCCCAATGTGTATTTACAATATGAATTCAAACTATTTACATGAAACTAAACAAAATAATGTTAGTAATAAAAACCCCCACCATCTTTAAATGTGGCAGAAACATCAGTTAAATGGACGAAATCAACCCGGGTCTATAAAAATATAAAACATTCATTCATCCCAACCACTCACAAAAGAGACACACTCAGACACAACGAAAAACACGCCCTAAAAGAAAGGCGCCCCGCATCCACCAGAGAACTGACATCACTGACCACGTAACGAAGGAGGGAGAAAAGAATTCAACTAAAGAAAAATAGTGACAGAAATATAATGGAGCCAATGCGAATACCTACCAGAGTGAAGAGTTAATCCAAATAATTACAATCAAAATATTTACAGAAAAGGCACAAATTACATAACAAACTAAGTGGGTCGTTATTAATCACCTACATTGTATTTCTCCTTTTCGTGCAAAAAAAACAAAAAAACAAAAAACGAGCTGCATTTACAAGAAAGGGAGAAATACATTGAAAACACTTCCAAACTTCCCCAGTAACCTAATTATTTTATATTCAATGTGAAACAAAAAAAAAACACAATATTCCCCTAAAAAATAACAAACGGCCAGCCTGAGAAAACCAATGTCTCAAAAACATATAATATCCTGTTTACTAATTCTATCACAACTACAATCGAAAAGAATCTAACTAAGCTCAAAATAAAATGTGTTACTACTACATCCAAAACAATAAAATGCTTAGTCAATACTAAACAAAACAAGAAGCTAAAATCTGAAGGAATAGTTTACTCCTATCATCCGTAATAACTGTCAGAAAATACGTAGAATAAAATTCAGAGTATCTAAATAAAGATTGTATGAACACAAAAGGGACATTTTGTAGAATAATACATCAAATTTTGACTTATAAAATGCTACTCTGATCAAAATAGAAATTAATTCACTATGACGAAAATGTCTAGAGAGTGACTTATTCCCGAAGTCATCTACATCGAATTAGCGTCCTGGATATAACATTTCACCATTCCTGGTAGATCTTCTATTATCACAGAGTAGAATACGTACGTACAAAAGAGATGGAAGAAAACTAAAAATAACTTTAGAGGAATTCGGTTAGATGAAAAAAATAATGTATAAAAATTGGGTTTCTCTGTTTTGCACATCTCCAGTCCTACCAACACAGCAAATTTAATCCGACAAAGTTCTGAAGGACGAAACACGCCACAAGTATTTTTTTTCGATTTTGTCATACAATGTGCGTGTATATATATATATATATATATATATATATATATATATATATATATATATATATATATATATATATATTAGCATGGGATGAACTAGGCTGAATAGTGAGAAAAACATCTCTTAGATTCATTAAAAAAAGAATGGAATCAATTATCAAACTTATACTTTGAGAAACGTTTGCCAAAAGTCAGAGCTGCAGTAATCAAGGCTAAAGAAGAATATTTTGACGTGAACAAAATTTAATAATAAAAATGATTTTTTTTCTGTTTGTCATAATAGAATTTCTAATAAAAATAATATCTCACATTTTTCAACCATGAATTATAATTTTTTTTTCTTATTTAAATTACTATAATTACATTTTGGGACAATTTAAAAAATTACCAGGTGTTCCCTCAAACTTTTGAACTCTAGTGCATATGTGTATGTATATCTTTCTTGCTTTCCAACTAATTTTTTCTTTTAATGATTTAAATGTAAAGTAAATTAGTCAATTGTTTCCTATTTTCTTTTCTTTTATTACCTTCTCTCTTTAATCATGTTTATTTTCTAGCTGAGTAACCCCTTGCGTCTTAGTGGCTTTATAACCATGCTTAGGGTGAAATGATTAAAACAATTATCATACATGCACCGAGGAACTTTAATTTTTTTTTTTTAATTTATTAATTCCGCATTTTCCCCTCTTTCAATTCACTCGTGCCTGGCGACGTGTATCGAATATATCCAAAAGGCGGGAATTTAGTATACTGATTTTCCGGACAAGCACGCATTTCCTCTTCTTATTCATTTTCTGAAAGTCAGTATTGTACCAAAATAAGCCTAACTTAATGGATATCTACATTTACAAATAGGCTTTATTCTGATGTCGCTATGTAAGCGTTTATCTACTTAGGAAATGTTGCATAAGTAGTTGATTTTTTTCGAAATTGAAATACAAAAGAATCAAACAATGTTTTGTTTCTCTTTATATATATATATATATATATATATATATATATATATATATATATATATATATATATAAAGTTCATTGTTCTGTTTTCACAAAGTGAAGTTGTAGATGCTATTCCAGCGTGCATGATTACAATAAACACTGTCCACCATTCAATTGATGTCAGAAAGTGCATCAATTTAATACAATTAGAAAGGTCGATCGATAATCGGCAGTTCGGCAACTTTACTTGTGAGGATCAATAGAATTTACACAATTACTGTGCCCATCGTTTGAACATTCTCTGCGGCAGTAGAATCAACGAGGAAGGTAGTAGAACGTATTATTATTATTATTATTATTATTATTATTATTATTATTGGTACAGTTGATGTTGCTTTTAGTAGAAGATTCAGAATAAGAATAAAAAGTAATAGAAGATGAAGAAGACGAAAAAGAAGACGAAAAGAAAGCGCAAAATAAGAAGTGAGAAATAAGATTGATTCGAAGACTTTCTACGATTCAGCGTTATTTTCAGCCATAAAATAATGATAGAAAATAAAAATGAAAGAATGGAATTTATAAAAATGAACGAAAGAAAAAAAATTGCTGTAGAGGAATATCGGAGAGAAAGGAAGAATAAAAAAGGAAAAGAAAGAAAAACTTTTGCTGTAGAAGAACGATGAATAGCTCAGATAAGAAAGGAAGAATGAAAAAAGAAAAGAAAGAAAAAGATTGGCTGTAGAGGAACGATGAATAGCTCAGATAAGAAAGGAAGAATGAAAAAAGAAAAGAAAGAAAAAGATTGGCTGTAGAGGAACGATGAATAGCTCAGATAAGAAAGGAAGAATGAAAAAAGAAAAGAAAGAAAAAGATTGGCTGTAAAACGATGAATAGCTCAGATAAGAAAGGAAGAATGAAAAAAGAAAAGAAAGAAAAAGATTGGCTGTAGAGGAACGATGAATAGCTCAGATAAGAAAGGAAGAATGAAAACAGAAAAGGAAAATAGAAACATTTACAATACAATAAGAATAGGACTAGTTGAAGAAAGAATCTCAAGAAATAAAAGAAGTGAGGCGAACATCGCAAGAGTGAGAAATAAATGAGCAGATTGAAGGAAAAAAGTAAACAACCTGGATGTAAAATAATAAAGAAAACGTATGAACAAATAGGAAAAACAAACAAACGGATAAGTAGAAAATGAATCATGAAACATAATTTTAAAAAGTTATCCTCAACAGAAAACGAAAACAATATACAAAACAAAACATCTCACAATAAAAATATATTTTGGCAAACTTGCAAAATGTATATGCTGATTGTAAACTGGTTCTGCCTTTCGATTTTTTAGAATAGTTTGTGGTGAGATTTTTTTTATTAGAAAGTTGAAATATGACGGGTTTGTACTAATTCTCATACGTTTGAGAAAATTAACCAAGAAGCAAAATTTAACAAATAAATAAAATATAAATGAATAAAATGATATATATTTTTTATAATCAATTTCGCCGTATATAGTAATAAGAATGATAGCGTTAGCTGTTTTCCCTATAATGAAATATTCATCAGAATACCGTCCTAATTAAGTTCCACTTTTCATCATCTTGTGACCAACGGACTAGAATCAAATATTAGTATCTATTCTTCTCATTTTTTTCTTTTTTACTAATATTCTCCCAATACAACTCCCACGAGTCACCCAACATAGAGAGTTACAGAAGGAGTTTGTTGCGTACGCGATAACAGGTGCCGTCTATAAAGATATATGCGAAAGATGGTGGTAGATGCTTAGGAAGCAGGCATCAGCAACCCTTTTCGAACAGAGGGTCGTATGACGTACAATACATCATATGACGAGCCACATTACTGAAAGAAAAAGAGGATTTTTTTTTATTAAAGATACTGCAGCCGTTTTCGCTACAGAAATATCTCCCTTAGAAATCCGGAAATGCTGATCTTTTTTCTTTGCAGAAAATATTCCTCTTTGTAATTAAAATAAATTTAAGTCTTGCTATAATATTATACCCAATGAGAGCGTGATTAACACACATTGTGGGATGGGATTTGTTTCTAATTTAATCATTGAGTATAAAAGAATATTTTTAAAAGAATATTTTTAAAAGAAGAATGATCATTGACGTTTCCTATTTCTGAAATAAAAGATGTTTACACGTATGACCTTCCTTAGTGACAATCGCCAATGGCTTACTATTCTTAAATGTTACCTTCACTGAAAAGTTACAACACTCAAGAAACACTGTACTTAATCATTATTTATGTGTGTGGTTATGTATGAGAGAGTGTGTGAGCGAACAAGTGAGCACTAAAAGAACCAAACAACATTGTAATAAACATTGTTTTCCTCATAAATAAGCACATCGGACAGCACGTGGCCCACGGTCCGCATTTTGCCCATGACTGCTTTATAGTGATATATAGGGAAGATAACGTTTAATCCTTGAACCGGTTAAATTTGTACTGGCCAGGAAAGAAACCCCTTAGAAGTCGGTTCTGCATATTAGCAGTTCGAGCAAATAAGCTGTATGAATAGAATTTACTTCTTACTAATAATGAATTAGGGTAGCTACCTTCAGTATAATTGGCGTCAGGGGTCAAATCTCTGGTGGTTAGAGTTAGTAGAATTAAGGAATGTAGATCGCCCGAACGTATTTCACTGAAATAGCAACAGCATAGCAATGTTCGGTCTGTAAGAAAGGAGCAGCATAGTGGGAAATCATTCATCACCCACAAGGGCGCATATTTGCCTATGGACATTATAATGACTAGAAAGTGAAGACTGGTCAGCTCCAGCCCAGATATGGCCGTTGTATTCCATTTACGGCCACATTTGCCTCTTGCAAAAATTCGAGAATCGTAGGACGCCCTTACTGGGATGGTAAAGAGAAACGATATTTTCCCTACATCCTTAGAGATCTAACGTATATATAAGTTTCACTTGAGGTCTGGCGTAAACTTAACTCCTAAAAATCTTCCAAGGCAAACTGCCTTTTAAAAAGTACACTTTTTCATCGCGGTAGATGAAGATTCATAATGGTGGAACATTACGAGTTTGGTCTTTGACATATTGAATGCGATTAAACAGTGTTCCCCCATTGAGTTCTGACAAGATATCAGTTCCTATGCTCTAGACTTTGGGAGGTCCACTCATATACCATCGTATCATCTGAATAGATAGTCACAAAATATCACAGTATAGTCTTAAGCAGATCATAAAGCAGAAAGAGGATTGAAGGACTTTTCCAGTGATTCCTTAGCAGAGGAAGTTGTCTACACACCTCTATTATGCACCCTGTCTAAAGCGATCTCCCTGTGATGTATATATTTTCTAATGTCTCAATTATTCTGTGAACAATTACAGTGTATCAGATGTGGACCTAGCAGATAGAAATCTGTTTTGTCCGTCGTTGAAGAGTTCCAGTTTAGCAAGTGATCAACAGCATTCTTGTTGACTATAACTTCGAAGAGATTGCTGATGGCACAAATTAGACTGATGAGCTGGTATTGTAAGGGGGAGATTCATGATGGTGGAACGTTACGAGTTTGGTCTTTTAGATATTGAATGTGACCAATCAGTTTTCCCCCATTGAGTTCAGACAAGAAATCAACTGCTATGGTCTTATCTTCTAGTCTTTTGGAGGTCCACTCATATACCATCGTATCATCTGAATAGATCGTCACAAAATATCACAGTATAGTCTTAGGCAGATCATTAATATTAATCGGAAAGAGGATTGAACGGAGAATCATGCATTAATCTCATGGGCGCCTGCGTACTGTCGATTAACAACTAGCTTCATGGACCTACAAGTTAGGAAGGACTTTTCCAGTGGTTCCTTAGCTAAGAAATTTATCTACACACCTCTACAATGCACCTTGTCTAATCCGATCTCCCTGTGATATATATATATTTTTTTAATGTCTCAATTATTCTAAGAACAATTACAAAATATCAGCTGTGGACCTAACAGATAGAAATCCATATTGTTTGTCGTTGAAGAGTTTTTGTTGAGGAAGTGATCAACAGCACTCTTGTTCATTATAACTTCGAAGAGATTGCTGATGGCACAAATTAGACTGATGAGCTGGTATTGGAAGGGGAATGAGTGCTCATCCGTATTCTTGAAAACAGGGTATTAAACTTGATACTTTCCATAGACTTAGCAATGATACTTTGTAAAAAATTATTACCAGAAATAAATTTTTGGAGAAAATAAAAACTATTACCAGCAATACGTTCTTGCAAAAAAATATTACCAGCAATACATGTTTTAACACCCAAACTTGTGTAAAAATAGGTTTTAATACCAGAAATACTTTGTAATAAAGAAAAATTATTACCGGAAAAATTTCCAAATCAAAATTATTTTCAGCAATACTTTTAAAAAATACCAGCATTACAAACAGTTATACATTCTTTGAAAAAAAAATATGAACAGCTATAGATTTCTTCAAGGAAAAATATTCCCAGAAATAAATTTTTGTCAAAAAAAACATATTACCAGCAATAAAAATTTGGTCAGCATTAAATAACCCATTGAGGTTGATATGCCGTAAATCAAAAACCAAACCAAACCAAAAACAATTTAGTGTTCTTATCTTGGGCTGTTCTTCTTCCGTATATTTTATCTTCTTATACTTGATGATTACTCTCTTCTTGTCGCTGAGTTTTAATAAATTCTGAATCAGTTCCTCTAGTTATTTTTCCGCGTCTATTAGAAACACTGTGGCATCTGCACGGCTTATACTGTTACGATTATAACCGCCAATAATTAATCCGTGTAGGAACACTAATTCATATTAATTGTCATATCTCGTCTGGTGCTCTTGCTATTCATCTCGAGGTTCTTGACAAAATCAAAAGAAGGATCTCCTATCAAATCGATCCTGACATCATTCACTTTCTCACCGACGTGCCGTGTCTTCCCTCCGTCTTTTCTTTTCTACAAATATTTTTTATCGTAACAGCTTTGACGAACCTTTTTTATTTTCCTGGTGTCCTGACTTCATGAATTTAAGAGTGCTACTAGATTGGCATGAAAATGATTAAATGTAATCATTATTTCTACTCCAACAGATTCTGTTCTCACATTTCCCGCCTATGAATCTATCTTTCCGTTTACTTGCTTTCCTGATAACTGCAATCTTCAAAAATTTAAATGCCACATCGATCGCCATCTTTTATTTTCGTGATTCGCTTTCTTATCCTTTGCTAAATAGCGCTTTTGAATAATCTATAAAACGTAGGCATATAACTTTCCGTATCGATATTGTTCTTTCTGATAACATTGTGAGCATAAAAATCTCATTTCTTTTTTCCAGTGTGTTTAACAAAACTGCACTATAGTTGCATAAATTCCAACTCAATTCTGCTATGCGCTCTGCCCATCAAAATAGGGATGGGAGGTTTCGTTATGCAACTTATTAGGCTGATTGTGCGATGGAGTTCACATTCGATGCAGCTGATTTCTCGGGCAGCACTAACTGAAACAGAACTACTTAGGTTTTTCGATATATCAACTTTGATGTATATATCATGTATTTGTATGTGATTATGTAGCGCCAGTCTACGAGGTTCGAAAATGGATAATCATCGCTAAAACTCACAGGTTCCATTCGCTTCAGGCCATTTTAATCATTGATCTAAGAAATCAGTTGTTTCTGAACATGTTTGGCATCATTCTTGAACTCAATATGAAATACGCGATCTAACAATTATATGTAAGAAGGTGACTTTTGGACATAAATTTTAAATCAATGATTTCGTTTTGTAGTATTTTGCACTGCTGTAACCAACTACCTGTATCATCGCTTATGATAGGCCTGATATGCCTGATATGCCTATGCAGTAGCCCTCAACAAGACAATTAAGAAATACCGATTTCTGCATGCTTCATTTCCATTAAAATCCCAATGATATATACATTAAAAAAGCTCTAATGAGTTGTGGAATATTGAAAAGCTACTTCATCCTAAGGAAGGGAATAAAGCCACTAAGATGTGTGGAATTACTGAGTGAGTTGAATATGAGTAAAAGCCATTATTAAGGAGAGAAAACAATAAAAGAACAGGAACAAAGAAGACAGAAGACAACGATTGGCATTTCATTGAAATTTCTGAAGATCAAAAATGACTGGAAGCAAGAAGTCAAAATAGAGTTCCACAAGCGAGAAGTGCGAGTGTAATGAAATGTTGCCTGCAGTTATATGCAATAATATCAAGTCTAAAATGAAGTTACTTAGCCGAAAAGCTAGTACTGCGCTTAAATTGATTAAATTTATGCAGCATAGAGTAGTAAGGTTCATTAGAACAATTACTATGGTAAGAATTTGGTCTAATGATAACACTGTAAGACAGACGCTATAGGAGGTTGGTTCGTCTATTAATGTCTCTATCTCTCTCTCTTTCTCCACACACACACACACACACACACACATATATATATATATATATATGTGTGTGTGTGTATATATATATATATATATATATATATATATATATTATAATCTTATAATAGGCAAACCTGCCTAGGTTTCATTTAAACGGATCTTCAGGGAAGAGCCGGAATTTCCCTGAAGATCAGTTTAGGTGAAACCTGGGTAGGTTTGCCTGGCTCCTTAGGATTATCTTAGGTTTCGCTCTACTTAGTGTATTGAACACTTTATGTAGTTGCCTTTTTACTCGTTTTGTTTTTCTCTTTTTTTTCTTTGGATTTGGAGCTTAAACACTGGACGATTGTTTTCGCTTTGGTTTAATGTTCTTGGTTCTTTCTTTTTTTATTCCCCATTTTTCCTCGGGTACCGATTTGTTCTACTGCAAGTTGAGCTACCTGAGGTTTTTCCAAACTAGTACCACCATTTATATATATACATGTGCGGAATTATATATATATATATATATATATATATATATATATATATATATGTATATATATGTGTGTGTGTGTCTGTGTGTGTGGTAATTATATATATAGAAATGTTATTTATATATTATAAATGCGCGATATTTATTGGTAAGTTCTCAATATCAGTGATAGAACTAACATTCTTAGTTGTATCAGTACATTATATATATATATATATATATATATATATATATATATATATATATATATATATATAACGGCTCTATACTGTCCATTTTTCCTGTGATTGGAAAATACCAAAGTCTAAATAATAATTATATATATATATATATATATATATATATATATATATATATATATATATATATATATATATATGTATGAGTATAGCGTGTAAAAATTTAAGATATAACTAAAAGTATATATCTCTAGGACAATATGAACAGACAAAAGAAATCTTCGCCGACAAATGATTGGCTTTTTCAAGAATAATGTCATGCTTTACTTTTGCAAAAATTATTTATAAAAAAAAGCAATAACTTTGTTAGATTTTTAAAATATTTAAATTTAAGAAATGCTCATAAATATTCCTGAGGCTAATCAAGGCGGAAAATAAATGTTTAAATAAACAAAAGAGAGTAAATTATGTTTTTGAGACTTTTATACAATCAATATTTAAATTATTTTAGTTTGGGATTAATTTATGGATTACATTTTTTTGAATAAATTGGTTATGAATTTGTTCGTCGTTTTTTTCATTTTTTAGCCTTTATATAGTCATCTATGTTGACTTGGAAAAGGAGTAATTCTTTTAGGAAGAGAGATATTCCAAAAAACGACTCGGAGTTTTTTTTATTTTTATAAGATTCGATAGAGGCGCTCTTAAGAATTTTTTGTTGTAAGTTATTTTCTCTTTTAATAAGTGTGGCATTTTTTTAGATCAAAGTAGTAGTTCAATTTATTTCTATGTATGATTAATATATTTGGCAAATTTTTGTGTACATGATCTTTTTGCGTTCATAGATAAGATTTTTTTTTTTTAATTTCGTCAAGTCTCTCCAATGTATTTTGAGGAGCAGTTGTAAATATGGTTCAGAATAATTATTGTTATTAAGCCGTTTATCGTTGCTTTATTCATGCTGCTAGTGTTGATTAAATTTAGGCAATGATGGATTCCCTGTTTCAGTAACCACTTTATTGCCCTCGGGAGAAGTCTTATCTGTTTTAGTGGATTATCATACAATCATAAAACCTCAAAATGTCTTATCTTTTTCTCAATTTCTCCAGGTTCCATTCAAATTAAAAGATATTTTTGGTTCTGGCTATTTTATTATATTCTGCCCTGTTTTTTTTATTAAATATTTATCGTAGTTTTGCTTTTGATATTCTTTAAAATTTGTCTGTTTTGTAGATTTTTTTAAAATTTTATTTTATTTAATTTTTTTTTTAAATTTATGTTCTTCTTTCTCTAGCATTTCCATTAACTTTTTCATATATCGTAGCTTTTATTTCATGTCTTCATTTACATACGTTGTTTTAGCCATTTCATTTCGAAATATTATTCTTTTAATTTTTTCAAACGACCTACATTATTTAAAAGGTATTTTCCATGCTTCCTTTTTAAGATTTTTTTTGCCATATCTTTTTCACACTTTTCTCTTTCTTCCTTTTTTTTTTTTTTCTTATTCTTCAATTGCTATTTTCTGACATGGTGGACTTCCATTACGTTTTATATGATTATCTTAATTGTGTCATTTTTCCCGACATTTAATACCAGCTCAATGGTGGAACAACTGGCTGGTCAGATTCAATGCCTGGAAAAACAAAACCTAGTGACGTTCCCTCATCATCGAGCAGAACTAGAACTTTTTTTTACTGATCCCGATGAACGTGTGTTCCCGCAGGTTTGCCCAGAGCCTTGAGCGCCTCTTGGGACTTAAACTTAGAACATACCTCAAGTGGAGCTCCTACATACGATCCGTCGTTAAAGATGCTGGGAACATTGCTGGTTCTCTGTACCATTCCAGTAAGTACCGGACTCCTTCTTCTATCCGCTACCGTTACAAATCAGGCCGAAAATGGAATACTGCTGCCATATATGGACGAAAGCTGCGTAGTCATCACTTTCCTGTCTCCATAGAGTTCAAAATTGTTTCCTTTTCGGTGATGAAATATTTTACAAGCTGCGAACTCTTCCTCACAGACGAAACATTGCAAGCATCTAGATGCTCTATAATTACTTGACTTAGAAAATGTTCAGATTAACTACATTTCTTAGTTCAACCAGTTCTAAACTTCACGGCTAAAACCCTTCATGCCAGGCACACCGTATGGAACCACTCTCGTTTCCTTCAACATGCATGTTCCAATCGGGGAGCTTCTTCCCACAAACCACCGCTTGTTTACCCGACTCAGAAGTAGATACTTTTCCAATCACTGAAGTCAACCGTTATCTTTCTTACATACCACCATAAACTGTGCGTCCTTCTACCTCCAGTGTCTCTTGAGCCTTGTACAGTGTAAATAACATTGTAAAAAATGGATGTTCTTACCCCTATATAATGATTTAATTCCTTTTCTTGTCAGGGAATGTTTTACCATTAAATTAATCTTTTTAACCTTCTTGTTTTTCCTTGTTTATTAATTCTGTCTACAAACTTGATAATCCCAATGTTTATTCTACTTATTTTATATTTTTATCATACAAATATGTTTGGGTTCCTGAATATGTTTTTTAAATAAATAATTTTTTTTTTTACTTCATTAAAGTCGTTCACATATCTCCATTTGTAATTCAATAAGACTTCACTTTATCATCATCTTTTTTTTTCTTATTTATCTTATATTCTATTAAGTAATTTAATTTCGCTTCATTTTAATAATTTCTATTATTTAATTTCTTTCATGTTCTTTACACTTTCCGTAGCCTTTATCATTCCCGCTCACTTCTATGCCCGCGTCGATCATTTTATAGATAAGATCACGCACAAACAGGGCAATTGAATTGCTATTGTATTCAACTCCTTGCAGCTGAAACTACTCACTCAGCACCGGCTGAATATTATTGAGCAACTCCCTGCATGTCTTTAGTTTTTGCATCACTTTCTTTCGCTTTCTTTCATCTCTATCTCTTCCGGGAATTTTCCAATTTTCTTTCAACAAGTTTCATCCATAGTTTTTTTTTTCTCTTTTTTTTTTCTTTTTTTGGTCCTTTTCTTCTTAACGCCATCTTTGCTTTTATACCTGACTACCATTATACGTGGCATCTATCAATTAATAGCAACATTATTAGATTCAGAGAACCCGCCATGAGGGTCATTTGCATTCATTCAGATGCGATTATCTTTGGTCCAAAGAAAAGAAAGCCATTTCCATGGAAATATTCCTGTTTCGGGGTATATACAAAGCATGATATAGGAATCGGTTCGTTTCTTGTAAGAAACTTGGAAAGGGAAGTCGAGTAATGAACATTAAATTTAATGTCCAAGTCATCACTTTTATTCTCTAAACTCAGAAAATCCTGTAATATATGGAAAATAAAATATTCCACTCTTGTACTAAACATAATGGTTGATTAATACTGTTTTATTTTTCTCTGTACGAATTCTATTACATCAACTTACGTGCTAATTCCTTAGGGAAATGCATTAATCCATCATTTTTTTTCTTCCATCTATTGTTAAGTAGCAGGACAGATTGGATACTATAAGTTTTGGGTGGTAACCTGCCAAGGGGAAGGGCAGCAGCTCTCCTCTGCATCTAAAATTCATCACAAAAGATGCAGAATAATGTTTATTGCCATTTCCAGCTCCATTTTTGCAATGGTTAAAAATTATTCATTTTCAGTGAGCGGTCGGCCAGCACTAGTAGCACACGCAACAGAGAGGTGGTCATCTTAGTGTAGCGTAAGGTTGGCACTAAGCCGAAATCATGGGAATTATTGGTAGAAAGAGTAATAACAGCTATTTACTTTTTGTGGGGGTTAACTTATTTAAAATTCACACGTGTGTTTTTTTTTGTTTTTTTAAACTAGTATTTAACATGTAAATAGCTTGATTAATTTATTTTTAAGCGATTTTAGTTAAATGTTTTTCTTAGTTTTTTAAAGTTGTAAATAGTCTGTCATTTTAATCACTCTATTGTAAACGTTTTTTAATAAGTGTAGTTTAGAAAAGAAAAAAAAAGAATAAAAAAGTAAAAAGAAAAGTAAGACCAAACAAATAAGTTAGTTAAAAGGGGAGGTAGAGAAAAGAACAAGTCGCAAGACGAGCCAATATAATGTATCGTTTTTTTTTCTTTTTTTGTTTGTATATATATATATATATATATATATATATATATTTATACACGTTTCATTAAATAATATAGACAAGTGTTGTCTATTTATTTTATGTAAAATTTTTTCGTATCTTCTGATAAGTTTGATAACATTATGATTAACCGAAAAAAGAAATTCACAATATTTATCCATTATTTTTTTAATATAATCTAAGATTTCGGCTTACTCAAGCCATTATCAGAGATGTAATTACAAACATATCAAACAATATACGGACACGACAGTGATGATAGTCTGTCATTGTTTAGTTTACATAGTGGATCACTAAGCAACGATGAACACGCGCATATAAGACACTAGAAGCGAAAATCGCACCGCATCTCATGACGTCACACATGACTACACGAGAGTGAATTGGAGAATGAAATAAGGAAAGCCGTTGGTATAAACCAGTGGCTTCTGTTACCAATTATAGACATTTAAGAATATTTGTAGAGATGCCATAATTGATTTTGTTTAGGTTGAGTTTTAACTGTTTGATGTATAATGCTTCAAGTATTTTTAGTTTTTGTCTATTGTTTTCATGTCGAAGTATAGTTGTGTTTTCAACAAGTATTTTACGGAATTGTGTGTGCGGGCAGGCATGTTGTTTTAAATGCCTAAAAATGTTAGAGTTTTCATTAAAATGTAGTGTCAAGCGTCGTGAAAGCGAGTTTGTGGTGTGACCAACATAAATATTATTTAATTCGTTGGAGATACACTCTCCCAAAGGGCACTTGAATTTATAAACTATGTTGGTTTTTTTGCAAATCGCTAACCGGGGAGAAGAATCATTGCGAAGTATTGAGTTGGATATACTAGATTTAGTGTAGTATATGATTAATTTAATTTTTTTGCTAGGATCTGTAGTTGATATATTAGAATTTACTAAATTTTTTAGTATGTTTCATCTTGTTTATAATTAGTATGCATTTGATTACGATATAGGAGATTAATATATTTGAGATCAGTAGAAGCAGTATTATGTACAATTTGCTTATTATTGAGATTTCTAAGAAAGCATCTTATTTGTTCATCAACTATATAGTTTGAAAAGCTATTATTAATAAGTGTCTGTTTTATATTCTTTAGTTCACTGTAAAAAATCTGTTTGGTGGATGAATTAGTTTCTGCACGATGTATTAGATTCTTTATAATTGCTATTTTGTAGTAATATGGGCATTCGCTCTTGTAGTTAAGTGTACATGAATTTATGCTTGTAGGTTTTTGTATGGCGAAATAGTAAATTTGTTATTATTTGTGTTTATCAATATGTCAAGGAAGGGGATTTTATTATTAGTATTTAGTTCATATGTGAATTTAAGGACAGAATTATTTTGGAACCGTTTTTGAAGTTGAATTATTTCATCTGTATTTTTAACTAACATAAGAATATCATCAACGTATCTTAGGTAGATTGATGATATTAGTGATCCACTATGTAAACTAAACAATGACAGACTATCATCACTGTCGTGTCCGTATATTGTTTGATATGTTTGTAATTACATCTCTGATAATGGCTTGAGTAAGCCGAAATCTTAGATTATATTAAAAAAATAATGGATAAATATTGTGAATTTCTTTTTTCGGTTAATGATAATGTTATCAAACTTATCAGAAGACACGAAAAAATTTTACATAAAATAAATAGACAACACTTGTCTATATTATTTAATGAAACGTGTATAAATGAAAATATGCTGCCTAAATACACACAATTTAAATTACATGATCCAGCAGCCCACAATACTATTAATACTTGGAATTACGAATGTAGCCTTGTGAAAAGGCAAATTGAAATATTTAAAGAAAAATTAAACAATTTTAACAGCAAAAAACAGGACATTTACGATGAACTACAGGATATAACTACCCCGGACCAACTGGAGGAAATTACACATAGACTCACGGAAATTACCAATAAATCTGAAGCTCGACACCGAATTAAAATTATAAAAAAACTGAATACATTATACAAAGGTAATATCACTCTTCCTAACAAAACTGATAAATACATTAACCTTTCCAACTATGAACTAACTAAGCACCAAAAAGAATTACTTAACCTTGGACCTAACTGCCATATATACCGTAAGTACAATCGACTTTTTAAAAAAATAGAAATTGAGACCCTATACCAAAACATCGTTAAACTCCAGGATGAACAACTAATAGAAACTACACCAGAATTTAAAGACTTACTTAAGGCCGAGGCACTGAAAGATCGACATGATAAAAGCAGAAACTCCTCAAAAATTCTTTCTAAACAACTGAAAATTACCGCACAAGAACTACGTAACCGCCCTGACATTATTGTAAAAAAAGCTGATAAGACCAACATTTTTGTCATCCTAAACAAATTGGATTGCAACAAAAAACTAGACCACATACTCCATGATCACATAAAGTTTAAAAAACTTAACAAGAACCAGACCAACCAACTAAAATCAAAGCTTAATAAACTTATTAATGCTAATAATGCTGAACAGAACTCTTTAAAACTCCCTAAAATTGTTGGTGATTATAGACCTGGCTACATATATGGCACTATAAAAACACATAAACCTAACTATCCTCTCCGTCCTATCATATCGCAAATTCCAACTCCTGTATATCATCTAACAAAATACATCAACCAACTTATTACTCCCTATCTTCCTAGTAAATATAGTGTTGTCAACATTAGAAGTAATCCAAATCCTAAAAAGTGAAAAACCTGACAATGAAATCATGGCTTCACTTGATGTTGAAAACTTATTTACCAATGTTAGTGAAACTATTGACATAATCATAAGAAATATATACAGTGACTCATCTTTACCCCCACTTAAAATTAATACTAATATATTAAGAAAACTACTATTAACTTGTACTACTGAAGTCCCTTTCTTCGATCATAATAACAATATATATATACAACGTGATGGTGTCTCCATGGGTTCAGTATTGGGCCCGACATTTAGCAATTTCTACATGTCGAACCACGAAAATAAGTTATTTACAGATTTTAAAAAACCATCAATCTACCTAAGATACGTTGATGATATTCTTATGTTAGTTAAAAATACAGATGAAATAATTCAACTTCAAAACGGTTCCAAAATAATTCTGTCCTTAAATTCACATATGAACTAAATACTGATAATAAAATCCCCTTCCTTGACATATTGATAAACACAAATAATAACAAATTTACTATTTCGCCATACAAAAAACCTACAAGCATAAATTCATGTACACTTAACTACAAGAGCGAATGCCCATATTACTACAAAATAGCAATTATAAAAAATCTAATACATCGTGCAGAAACTAATTCATCCACCAAACAGATTTTTTACAGTGAACTAAAGAATATAAAACAGACACTTATTAATAATAGCTTTCCAAACTATATAGTTGATGAACAAATAAGATGCTTTCTTAGAAATCTCAATAATAAGCAAATTGTACATAATACTGCTTCTACTGATCTCAAATATATTAATCTCCTATATCGTAATCAAATGCATACTAATTATAAACAAGATGAATATATATATATATATATATATATATATATATATGTTTGTGTATATTTATTGCTTTGTTTTCTTCTATTCTTCCAAAAAAACACCCCGTTATGGCCGCATGTAGGAAGATCAGTACAACCAAGCATACCTAATATATAACTTCGAATAGCCCAAATGAAGTCTTGATTGGTTGTTGTCTACTGGGGCAACTTATATAATTCACGTCCTAAAGCTAGTGGCAAATTTTTGTTCTAGGTGCGGGCCGAATACTGATCATATTCGGTCGGGTCGCCCATCGAAGAAGTCTGTTGTTTATTTAGACCCGAAACTTCTAATAACATGGGAGCAACAACACTGACGACGCACCTAGATTCGGCACTTAAACGTGTATTTTAATAATAATAATTTCTGAAGCTAATTTTTCTGAAAACAATATCAAAATTTTAAACAACAGCAACGTGCTAACTAATCGATCAGTAAATGGCGAATAATAATAATAATAATAGTCGCATTCATTACATTCAATTATTCTACGAAGTAAAAATAATGCCGTTTAAAAATTAAACGTATTTTCTACCTTATTTTATTGAAAAGCTGTTTTAGCTCGCAATGGTGTCTCATTCAATACTTTTGCATGGAACAGATAAAGAGCGCCATGTTATCGCTTGTTACGAGTGACGACAACATACAGATATAAAAGTAATGTAAAAACTTTATTTCTAATTTAAAAACGGATATTTTTAAAGAACATACATATATGTAATATATATATATATATATATATATATATATATATATATAATTATTTTTAAAAAAATATGATTCCTTCACTAAGCTCTACTTCTGTATGGCGCACTGTTATAATAATAGAAATACTAAAGAATTCCGGATTACTTACCTAACGTGTTCTTTCCTATTTTTCTACATACACACACACACACACACATATATATATATATATATATATATATATATATATATATATATATATGAAAATATATAGAAAATAGGAAGGAACGGGTTAGGTAATTATTCAAAAAAAAATCTCGCTTGAAGATGGAACAGAGCTCACTTTAACTCAATTTAATTCAAATAATTATATTGAAGTTTTCGGCTCTTGTTTTGAAACATGAGACCTCTTATGTCGCGAGTTGGAATCATATTTTAAATAAATAATTATATATATATATATATATATATATATATATATATATATATATATATATATATATATAAAACACAAAATAATGCAAAAACAACATATGTTTACAGAGTACTTTTTTACTTAGTATAAATTGAATTATCAGAAACTGAACGTGTCCGTCCTGGGTATGAGGATAAACTACATCCGCGTCTTTGGTAAGGCAGCAAAGAGGTTTTGAGAAGCGTGGAACCACCTCTTAATTGCTCGTATTTTCAGGTCTGGGGTGGTATCACCTGTTAGAGTCCCAGCTGTGGGCAAATAGTTAACACCGAAATTGGGGTAAAAACACTATGAACGTGTAAAAAGTGGTTTTAGTAGCAGAAATATTTTAAAAATGATTGCCACCAATAAAATTTGAAGAAGAAAGCTTTTTACCAGCAATACATTTTTGAAAAAAAATTTTATCAGCCAGACATTTTTGAAGAAAAAATATTACCAGAAATAGATTTTTCCTAAAACCATATATTACCAACAATAAAAATTTTGTCGGCATTAAATAACCCATTGAGGTTGATATGCCGTAAAACAAAGCAAAGCAATCCCAACCAAACCGAACCTGAACGTGTGTACTTCAACTAGTACATTATATACCTGTAATCCTGACAAGAGGAGGCATAATGGATAAGACCTCAGATTGGGGAATCAGCGAGCTGAGTTCGAATTCCAGTCGAATCTATTACAATGGATTCGACATACGTGCTAATAACCTAGCTTTTGCCGACACGTTTCGTCTTCCAACTTTTTCAAATCGAAATGTTTTTGTTGTTATAGTTAACTATAACAACAAAAACATTTCGATTTCATTTTTGCCTTGAAAATTTCGGAAGACAAAACGCGTCGGCAAAATCTAAGATTTTTTTTTTCAAAATGTCATTTTATACCAATCTGTCTTGTCCACAGAATCGATCTGGGAATTTAACTATATTGTCGACATGGAAAAAAAGCCCTTACTATAAAGGTAATTTACATTAACCAGGAAAAAGGCTTAGACAGAAGCGTCTATCTTTTTAAATTTGGAATTTTAATATAACTGTAACAACAAAAAAATTTCGATTTCATTTTTGCCTTGAAAAATTCGGAAGACGATACGCGTCGGCAAAATCTAAGACTTTTTCCAATTGTTATTTTATACCATATATATATATATATATATATATATATATATATGAAAAAAGCCGTTAAATATCTTCAAATGGAAAGTAAAAATAGTGAAAAAAACGAATTTTTGAAGGTAAAAACTTCCTTTGCATTGAATACTGCTTTCAGATCTGATATGGTTCTTCTGCTAAAATCCAAAAAATAATCTGCAATGATAGTCGTCCTGACCTGGCATCTCGGTTCCGTCACTTTCCTTCCGCCAGAACCTTGTTTTCCTGTGTCTTTGCTATAAATTCATTTCCGGTAATTCTTCCGATGAATTTTGCTCCGTGGTACATAGAATCTATAAATTTAAGCACAGCGACAACTTTTCATCAATTAAACAGTTAAAATGGAATGGTTAGATGTAACCTACGTTCAATGCTATCAATTTCCTCTGTCTGATTTCTCAAGTGTAGACCTCTCTTCCGGTTTCTTGTTTTCCAGTCATCTTCGCTGTTCAAAAATTTAAATGCAATGTCAATCGTTATCTACTGTCGTCTTAATTCTTGTTCTTTTATTGTTCTCTCCGGTTGAAAATTGTTCTCGTATTCTCTAACACTAAGTAACCTCTTGCGCCTTAGGGGCTTTATAGTGAAATGACGTATTTGCGAAATTGGGCGTGTATATTGTTATTAATATATCCATCCACAGTATTTCTTTTTGTTTTGTTTTGCTTTTCTTTTGTTTTCTTTTTGTTTTTGTTTTTTTGCAGTAAAAGGTTTTCAGCATCATTTCCTTCTCTACGAAAACCTCTTTAAAATTGCATTGCTTATTCAAACATCCGTTTCAATGTATAAACAAGTGATAAACTAGAAGCCAAAAATTATACCACGGCGCGCAATCCTCAATAGAGGAAAGAAAATATGAATGATATACGGTTAACTGACGGTCACACTTGAGACTTATTATGGTTCACAAAATTACCGGAAAACAGAAGGGCAAGGATTTTACAGGGTTCAGTGATTTTCCTTCGATTATTTATAAACAGTTTATCAAACTTTATGAAAAAAGGTGATGGTTTACATGCGAAAGGAGTTTCTTCCAATATTTTCAGTGAGATTTTTTCCCTCATACCGAACACACGAGCTCGCAACAGCTAGGAATTTGAAATATCTCTGTCAGTGATTTCTCTTTGTCCTGCACTGAAGACAGTAAAATTTCTTTACTAAAAATAATAAAAGCATCCAATACAGACTATATGCGTTGTGCGTTTAAACGTTAGGAGAAAAAATCATTCTCTTCATGAAAAAATATGTAGTTTGATTTTCCATAAGATGTATAGAGTCCAACTTTGATGTATTTTTCTCAATAAAGCCAGAGAAACGAATGTTGCCACTCAAGTGATACGGAACATCGACAGTGGTCATTATAATTTCTTTCGAACCATATGCTTAAACATATATGGTGTGCCAATGGTACAAGACTAAAAGAAGTGGTATACATTGCTTGTAAACAAACGTGCCGAATCTCAACGAATGGTGAGTTATAGTCACTTTTAATAAGTGATATTTATGTTTATGAAAGTTGATTGTTTTCTTCAGAGATAACAAATTCAAAGATAAGCGTTTTTAGATTATTATGTCTGGAACATCAATAGGACATTTTGAAACACATATCAATCCGGAAGCTTTACTGG
Source organism: Acanthosepion pharaonis (assembly GCA_903632075.3). Taxonomy (NCBI): domain Eukaryota; kingdom Metazoa; phylum Mollusca; class Cephalopoda; order Sepiida; family Sepiidae; genus Acanthosepion; species Acanthosepion pharaonis. The sequence continues at coordinate 2,229,030 of CAHIKZ030000979.1, read as the reverse complement.
CACGATGCCACTATTTATCCGAGGAAAATTAGATAAAGAAAGGAAATTAGCCAAGTTGGAATAAATATAAAATCCTCGCTCTCTGTCCTTTTCTGAGTTATGTCTATTCAGAAGCTAAGTAAGCATTGCTCTCCACAGCTTCCTGTTATTTGTCTTTAGTATTTGCTTATTTATGGCCTATCCTTAATTAATGGGGTATAACTATCCATCATCTTGCACAATATTTTCATGTATGTTACTGTTTGATTTCATGTAGTTTTCTTGCATTCGACATGTCATTTGAGTGTTAAAGATCTCTTTGTTCGTTTCTTCAATATGCGTTTTGTAAAGTTAATATATCTCAATTGAAAAAAATTCAGTTCGTATTTACTTTAGAACCTTCTTATTTTTCCCCTGTTCTGTTCATAATATTTCATTGAAGCGATCAAGGATGCGGCTTAACGAATATTAAGAACCCCACGGAGAGGAGATGTTTATTTTTAAAATTTCATTAATTTTTAATTAATATCCATTAAGATGGCTATTGGTAATAAGAAAGCTATAACCGAAAAAAAGATTTAAACACGACTTCCACTATTTGCATTATTCGAACTATTGTCCTCATCTTTGCTGCTAAATTTATCACAACGTTTGGTCCGTTGTACGCTCAGGTCTTCTTCAGGTGGTTAGAATCTCGAACTGAACCCTTTATTTCGCTCACTGGGGTATACTGTTCTAGTTCCACGTGCCATGTCTAATGGGAGTTTTGTTAAATATGGCAAAAATGATGAAAGCAATAGTCGGAATTATATAAGTAGTGTACATAATACCTCATCTCAGAAATATAGACAGATACTGAAATGCCGAAACGTTGTGATAAATCTGGCAACAAAGATGAAAACAATAGTCCGAATAATGTAAATAGTGTACATAATACCTCAGCTCAGAAATATAGACAAATACTGAAGAGCCGAAACGTTGTGATAAATATGGCGACAAAGATGAGGACAATAGTCCGAATAATGTAAATAGTGTACATAATACCTCATGTCAGAAATATAGACATATGCTGAAAGACCGAAAGGCCGAAACGTTGTGATAAATATGGCAACAAAGATTAGGACAATAGTCCGAATAATGTAAATAATGTACATAATACCTCATGTCAGAAATATAGACAGGTGAACACGATTTTATAAAATTATTGGGTGACGATAGAAAAACAGTTTTCGAAATTGCCAAAAGGGCGCATATATATCACAGAACAATCAGAGGAGAATCTGAAAACTGAGATTACAGAAAAACATGAAAATCTGGTTCAAGAATGTCTCAAGAAGAAATATGAGAACAACTAAAAGTAAGAGAAATTGACTAGACCGATAGTATTTGAATAAAAACTAATTGCAAAAAAACATTGGCCAGCTACTTGAAGAACAAACGTCTATGTGCTATGTCCTTTCAGGATTTAGCTTTTGGTAAAGTCTGTCTGTTTACTATTTTTCCTGCTCCCAGTTCTGCCAATCATTTACAGAATCTCGGTCTTGTTCTTGGTCTTATTCCTTTCTTCTATGCGCCGTGTCCCTTTGGGACGCTGGAAATATTGTCTTGCTACAATTTCCTATCCTTTCTAGCACTCAGTAAAATTTGTCGATTTGCTATCTCTCCTATTCCCATCTCTATCAACCATTTAGACAAGTTCTTTCTTTTCCTTTTGCTGCTGATACTACTACTGCTGCTGCTGCTGCTTCTTTAATGCGCCTTATACCTTTAGGACTTTGGAAATAATGGCGCGCCACAATTTCCAATCCTTTGTAGCTGTTAGTAAAGTATTTCTTTGTTCTGTTCTGTCAAACATTTACAGAATTCGTTTTTTTTGTTTTTCTTCTTCTTCTTCTTCTTCTTCTTCTTCTTCTTCTTCTTCTACTACTACTACTACTACTACTTCTTCTTCTACTACTACTACTACTGCTCCCTCTTCTTCTACTACTCCTTCTCCTTCTTCTACTCCTTCTCCATCTTCTTCTGCTTCTTCTTCTTCTTCTTCTTCTTCTTCTTCTACTATTACTACTACTACTACTTCTTCTTCCTCTTCTTCTACTACTACTACTACTACTTTTCTTCTTCTTCTACCCCTTCTCCTTCTTGTTCTTCTACTACTACTACTCCTTCTCCTCCTCCTTCTCTTGCTGCTTCTTCTTCTTCTTCTTCTTCTTCTTCTTCTTCTTCTTCTTCTTCTACTACTACTACTACTACTCCTTCTTCTTCTACTACTCCTTCTCCTTCTTCTACTCCTTCTCCATCTTCTCCTGCTTCTTCTTCTTCTACTACTACTACTACTCCTTCTCCTTCTCCTACTCCTTCTCCTTCTTCTACTCCTTCTCCTTCTTGTTCTTCTACTACTACTACTCCTTCTCCTCCTCCTCCTTCTTCTTCTGCTTCTTCTACTACTACTACTACTACTACTACTACTACTTACTACTCATTCTTCTTCTTCTACTACTACTTACTCCTCCTTCTTCTACTCCTTCTCCTTCTTCTCCTCCTCCTCCTACTTATTCTTCTTGTGTTGCTCCTCCTGCTGCTGCTTCTTCTATGCGTCGTGTCCTTTTAGATCTTTGGAAATAATGGCGCACCACAATTTCAAATCCTTCCTAGCTCTTAGTAAAATTTGTCTTTTTGCTATCTCTCCTAATCCTTGTTCTCTTAAAAATTAAGATAAGCACGTTTGGTACTGGGAATAATTTTCATCCCTCAGTGTAATAGGACACCATGTTTCTGACTCTAAAAAGCACGGAATAATTTACATCCATTTGTATAATACGACGCCATCTTTCTGAAGCTAAAAACAAGGTATAATTTAAATCCTTTTGTATAATACGACGCCCTCTTTCTGTAGCTAAAAACAGAGAACTTACATTCTTGTGTATAATACGACATTGTCTTTGTGAAGCTAAAAACAGAGAAGAATTTACATCCGTTGAGTATTATACGGCACCGTCTTTCTGAAACTAGAAACAGGGAATAATTTGCATCCTTGTGTATAATATGACACCGTCGTTCTGAAGCTGAAAACAGAAGAGTTTAAATCATTGAGTATGATACGACGCTATTATTATTTACTTTGAAAAAATATTGCACCATATTATCCATTAAAATCTCAATGTCATACATATATTTCACTAAAATATACAATTTTTCATGATATTAAAAATAAAAATGGAACGAGTGTTTAGACACTGCGTGCTCCTAATTTCTAAATATTATTTTTGGAATTTTCGGGGTAACATCCTAACAAAGCATCACCGGTTATACATTTTAAGGTGCTAATTAATATATCATATTTCTCTGTTTAATGTGATATTATTATTTTTATATATATTAACAATGTAAATAATAAAATAAAACAATAGTTTTGTTTTTCGTTAAGAATAAAAACAAAATCGATTAATTAAAACATTGGCGTCATGTAAAAAAAAACATTTGTAAATATGTTTTTTCAACATTTGCCTCATTTAACTTTTATTAACTGTTCTGTTCTGCTAAATTAATGTATTTGCAATGTTGCTTTAAAAAAGCAACAAGAGTTTTGTGAAGCTGGGTAAAAGATTTTGAAAACCTTTACTTGTATTTCTTGTATCTTGTGATTTTTATCTTCAAAAATTTAAATTCTGTTATGGGGTCCACCCCTTTTTGATACAAGTGGACTCGACCAGAGTGTTACTTGGACTGCTGCCGTTAAATACCCGGAGTCAGTCAGTATACAGAGAAGACAGAGATTGTGATTGAGTTGGAGGTAGAGTAATAGTGTGAGGTAACCGCTTGTAGATGTCAGTTACAAGCACATAGACTCTAAAGAAGTCCTACTTCGAGATGTGTATATATATATATATATATATATATATATATATATATATATATATATATATATATATATATATATATATATATATATATATATATATATATATATATATATATATTTTTATTACGACTAACCCCACCCAGGATTTACTAACAATATACCCATTGTATTGTGTAAATACATTTAATATCTTATCTTTAATTCTTGCGTTTGTCATTCATTGGAGACCGAATTTCATCTCGGAATCCACAACAAATTCAATAAAACCTTTGTCAATTTCCCATGTGCTTTTTATTATCCTTCCTTTTAGTAACGTTTTTACAGTTTCCATCATCCTGTTGGATTTCATTATCAGCGACTCCTTGCATCTGAGAAGCTTTATTACCTTTCTTGGGTGAAGGAATGATTTTAAAATAGGCTGTAATATATCCAAATGTCGTGCGAAATATTTCTTGACATGAAGATTCTCTTTTGAAAAAAATCATCATTTTTATTTCGACTAACATAATAAACAACTCCAAAACACTTCAACGTTTTTACGCCTGATGAGATAAATGGCAGTTATAAACAGGAATCTCAGCCTAGGTCCAATTCCTAAAAGATGTGTTTCTCCAAGATTCAGAACGATAAAACACAAGAGCGACGTTTACTCTTTACGGAATTCCAATATAAAATAATTCTATTGTTCAAAAGATAAATGTCGTAAAAGAAATTGCGTTTGTAACAATTCTAAAAGAACAATAATAATATAACATTTCCCATTCCTGTATTGCAGCCAAGTGTGTTATATTTCAAAGAAGATGGAGTTGAAAGTCAATATACGCATTACGATCTGCGGATGACGCGGATAAACATAACAATATTTAACATTGTGTACCGAGACACAAAAGGGTGACTGGGTGTGAATGAGTTAGGAACAGAAACATTGCTAAAGAGCGAGAACAAAAGACGATTACTCAGGCGGACATTAGATTACATTTAAATTTTTGCAGATTAAATTTTGGCTGGAAATCCTGGCGCCGGAAGGGAATTCTACAAGCGAGAATTGCGAGAAAAAATGTTAGCATAGAACTTATATCTAGCCAGCTCAACTGTAAATTGCTGAAACCTCATCGCCAGTCTTGTACACCCGAGCAATTACCATGAAAGTATTCATAGAAAAGACACAGAGTGGCAACCTTACGGTGGTGGAGAAGCGACTGGAGCCGAGACGCCAGAACAGGGCCAATAATATTACTGATTCTTCTTTGGATTTTATGAAGGAGCTCAAAGTAATTATCTGCTGCACCACACTATATGTGGCAGCAATATTCTAAGCACAGAAACATAGTAGACTTATAGGTTTTTAAGATACATTCTAGAGAGAAAAATTGTCTCGCACGACACAGTGACCAAACGTTCTTAGCAGCTGACTTACCAATAGATTCAATATAGTCTTTCAACTTGAAAACAGATTTAAGAAATCCAGTCTCAGAAGTGAAAAAAAAGGACGTTGTATTTGACGAGAGGCTAGAAGAAATTCAAATATGGCTGATCCATAGAGCATGCACAACTGGATGTCGCTAGTTAAGTTAGGAAGGAGAATAAAGAAATATGTCCTTGTCTGAATTTCTGGGATGAGATTTTATAATTATTTAGACTATTTATATTCGGAATAATGCTCTCATATTTGTTGTGCCTTTCGGCCAACTTCAGGTGTAAAATTTAAATTCAGTGTTAATCGTCGTTTTCTGTCTCCTTGAATCCTGTTCGTTTATTAATATTTTAAATTCAAACAGTTTAGGTACCATAGCGAAGAGCTCATTCGAACAAATGCCATGAAAGTATTTGTAGAAAAATCACAGAGTGGCAACGTTACGGTGGGGGGAGGGGGGACTGAAGCCGAGACGCCAGAACAGAGACAATAATATTGCTGATTCTTGTAGAAATATAACCAATGGAATTACAAAATTATTTAAATATTTACCTCTTTTTTTACCATAGGGCTGAACGCTTAATATTAATAATATATTACTGTTATAAGTAAGTCTTAGATGTATACATGAAATTCGCTTTATATTAAAGGACTTTACGCAGAAATATTTTAATACACACCAGCAAAAAATATAAATGATAATGCATGTTTATTTTGCACATGAAATTCGAACGCCCAAAGTCTTCTACATTTACGGTTATAGGGTTTCTCTGCAAAGAAAACTGATTTCTTAGCCCGTTGTCCGTTTCATACCTGAAGAATCGAGCGAAAAAGGAGAGAATATTGGGAATTATATCGTAATAAATCAAGAGAATATAGAATTCCCAAGAGTTTGATGTTATGCCTATTGTATTCGGAGTATTAGCAACAATGTCAAAGAATGTTTTCTCTTGGTTGAACCTATTAGATATATAAATGAGTTATGGCTGTCTCCTTGCTACTGCATGGGCAATCAGAAAAGAACTCGATACCTAAGGCTGCGGGATGTGCCTAGATATTCAGTAAGTGCAGATCTAACAAATAGCATCGACAAATAATAATACCTTCCCTGATTCTATAAAACACAATGCCCTGATGGCTTCTAATATTAGTATACTTACATATTCTGTTTTGTTGATATAAGATAGGACAAAGAAAATATTGCGTTCAGTATAATAGAATCGTCTGTCAGTTGACGGAAGTTAGCAAATTTGGCGTATCTTCAAGGAGTAACCTCTTTGTGGCAAGGGGTGAGAAATGTTTTTTTTGTTTTTGTTTTTTGCTTGAAGGATGAGGTGCCAACTTGACTTCGGAGCTGTATGTAGATACGTGGGAATACACTTAATTGGAAGCTGCCTCACTGGAGCGAAATACCGGAAGTGAAATTATTTCTTATTGTAACTCATCTTCAAATTCATGCGCGGCTTGTATTAAAAATTTGGAACATATATCACACGCTTGATAAGGATATATGTCGTAAATAAACAATTATCAGATTGGGGTCATGACGCGTAAATTACACTTCATATATTCCTACATAAGTTTAGATTTTGATGTGTTACTCTTCGGCCAACAATACAAATAATAAACATTTTTTTAGTAATTTTCACACCAAGTAAGAGAATAAAGCCACTAAGACATAATGAGTTACTGAGTTTGAGTGAATATGAACAAAACATTATTAAGGTGAAAGAACAATAAAAGAACAGGAATTAATATGACAGAAATTAAAAACTGACATTGTATTTAAATTTCTGGAGATTAAAGTTGACTGAGAAGTTTATACACACACACACACACAGATATATATATATATATATATATATATATATATATATATATATATATATATATAATAATTTATTTAAAAATATGATCCCAACGCTATATAAGATTTCTCATGTTTCAAAACAAAAACCGAAAAACTTCAATATAATTATTTGAATTAAATTGAATTAAAGTACTAAGCTCTGTTCCATCTTCAAGCGAGATTTTTTTGAATAACTTATTCCTGAAATTTACGCGTGTTAAAAGCATATTCACTATTAAAATTAAAAATTACTATGGTAACGGCTAGAGCAATTGTTTAAAGAAAAGGGGGCGTAAGGGTTAATAATTTGTATTAATATCTCAGTTACATTCACAGATTTTTAAATAAATAATTATATTACATATATATATATGATTACATATATATATATATATATATATATATATGTGAAAATATATAGAAAATAGGAAGGAACTGGTTAGGTAAATAATCCAAAGTCCCTTAGTATTTTAGTTATTATTTTTAAAAAATAGTGCTCGATACAAAAGTAGAGCATAAATATAATTATTTATTTAAAAATATGATTCCAAATCGCTACATAAGAGGTCTCATGCAGTTTTGAAACATGAGACCTCTTATGTAGCGACTTGGAATCATATTTTTAAATAAATAATTATATATATATATATATATATACATGAATTATTCACACAAAACTAATGCAAAGGTTAATGATTTAAATGGCGAGACATCCATCTCGCAAACAATTCAAATAGTACACAAAAACCTCCAGATCCGTTATGAATGAATTGATCCTTGTTTATATAAATTTCTGCTGTATTAGTTGTTATTTTTTTACTACAAAATTTCGTCTGTTCCTACAGACATCTTCAATAATTATATAATAGATGTTGTTCTTGTTTTTTTCTCTTAATAATAAATTCATGGACATCGAAAATATATTTTTGTAATTTAAATAACTGATCCATGCTATTTTGAAAATGAGATATTGGTTTTTGTAATTATGAACTATATAGTTCAACCACTTTGACAGTGAAATTTTTTAAAATGTTTGCGTTTACCACCAAATTGGTAATAAAAATTAAACACTTTAAAAAAATTTTCAGCTGTCAAATTTTGGCGCGTTCAAAACCAATATCTCATTTTCAATAGCCTTTGCATACAATTTTGTGTTTTCGATGTCCTTCATAATTCATGTAAAAAACAATTGATTGCATCTTTTATAATTTAAGATAACTGATCCAACAGACGAAAGCTTTGGTTAAATAACAACTAATACGGCAGAAATTTATATAAACAAGGACTCAATAGTTCATAACGGATCTTTTTTAAAATACTATTTGAATTGTTTACCAGATGGATGTCTCGCCATTTAAATCATTAACCTTTTGCATTAGTTTTGTGTGAATAATTCATGTATTTGTAAATTGATTGCACGTTTATTGTAATTTAAATAACTGATCCATGTGCGACTTTTTTGGTTAATAAGTGCGACATTACTGTAATTATTGAACAATATAGTTCATGCCACTATGACAGTAAAATTTACCAGTAAAATAATTTGTTCATTACCATATTTGGTATAAACGCAAACACTTTAAAAAAATTTTCAAACTCAGCGTTGCTTTGGCGCGTTCAAAAACCAATATCTCATTTTCAATAGCATTTCGGATACAATACACATATATTTTCGATGTCCTCTTATTACTAAGAGAAAAAAAAACAAGAACAACATCTATTATATACCTGAAGATGTCTGTAGGAACAGACGAAAGCTTGTAGTAAAAATAACAACTAATACGGCAGAAATTTATATAAACAAGGATCAATTCATTCATAACGGATCTGGAGGTTTTTGTGTACTATTTGAATTGTTTGCGAGATGGATGTCTCGCCATTTAAATCATTAACCTTTGCATTAGTTTTGTGTGAATAATTCATGTATTTGTAAATTGATTTCACGTTTATTGTAATATATATATATATATATATATATATATATATATATATATATATATATATATATATAGTAATACTGGTTTTTGAAAGAAAGTCGGATACCTCAACTTGTATGTCAAATCAAATCGGTACCCGTGGTAAAAATTTTAAATAAAAATGAAACAACTCAATATATCAGAACAGGGCGAAACAAATCGTCCAATACCTTAAGACTTTAGTTCAAAGACAAAAAACAAACTAGTTGTAAGGCTAAAACGGGGAGTGCCCAATATGCTAAGTAGAGTGGGAATAACCAAAATAAATCCTAAATAGTCAGGAGGTTGGTTTTCTTGGCTCTTTAGGATTTATATATATATATATATATATGTGTGTGTGTGTGTGTGTGTGTATATATATATATATATATATATATATATATATATATATATATATATATATATATATATATATATCTTTAAAACAAATTCACCTCATGCAATGTAGTACCACCAATAAAATAAATAGTTACTGAGTGTGAAATAATTATATCTTTCAGAGCGAGAACAGTAATAACCTGGAAGACACTAAGTAACCACTGATAATGCATTTAAATTTTTAAAGATCAATGCTGAACGAAAAGCAAGACACTGTAAGAGAGGTCGAAAATCGAGAAGTGTGAGAAAAGAAACTATTAGCATAGAATGTACATGACATTTAGCCATTTCAACATTAAAATTATGAAACATTTCTGACAATTTAGTCGTATGCTTAAATTCATAAACTCTGCTTACCAAAGAGGAATGCTCACCAGAACAATTACTATGAAAATATTTACAGAAAAGCTAAACTGAAGCTACGTTACGACGGTGAGGATGTGACTGCCGCCAAGATGACAGGTCAGTACCAATAATGTTGCAGATTCTTCTTTATATTTTATCATGAATCTCTAAATACATAGTAGAAGCACCAGAGCATATGTTACAGCAATTTTCAATGCATGGCCGACTGATAATGACGTTTTAAGGCACGTATTTTACACTCGTGGTGTAATGGATATCGGCTCGGAGTGAGGACTTTGGAGAGCCGAGTTCGAATTCCAGTCGAGTATATTAGATTCACTTACACACAAATTCAGCTTACCAAAAGTCTTGATTCCAAAGTCGGTTTGCCGATACCTGACATCATTGGCATTGCGCAGATGGCAACGCGACTTGGGAAATGTGTGAATTAATCTCCCAGCTATGGGATGAATAACAGAAGTGGCCGGGTTTCAGCCGTGGTTGTCAACTGGTTTTACCACAGAAAAAAAATGGCAACCTACTGCCGGAAAGAATCTGCCTCGTCAGTTATGTATCGAAAGATACATGATCGCCCTAGCGTGTATCACGTATGTCACTTGACAGATTTTACACTTTGGATGCTATGAGTTAAAGGCAAACTTGAAAGAAACAACTATTGTTTTAAGAATAAACTGGTACACAAATAAACTAAGAAGAAATATCCACCCTTGTGCAAATTAATTGAAACAACCGCTTTAGTTTTCTTTCTTTCGCCATACGGACAGTTTTAGACCCACTGAGGTGACAGTGTGTAATCAATTTTTATTCTTTCCTCAAATTAGGTCTTTGCAGTGGTGTGCAGTTATATGAATATATATTTGGGGTGTATGATGAAATTTGTTTGGCCTTGAAAAATATTGCGTCATCCGTAATTCCATAAGATTTTTATCACGCCCAGACACTATTATCCCGACGGTTGCTTAGTTGTTCGGCAACTACTGTCTCCGATGGACATTACTCCAAGCTAGCGTACGAAAATTATAAAAATTATAACGCTGCACGAACACACAGGCTAGCTTTACCAGTGAGCAATTCAAAGTAATATAGACTGACCCGGAAACTCTCCTGATTTAAATCCAATCGAGAAACTGTGGTCAATCTGCAAGGAACGATTACGTGCAAAGGATATATGAAATACTAACATGTGCATTGGGTTGTTTCATTGGAAAAGTACGAAAGAAAATTAAATAATAACGGAATTATTCATTTTGTTTCAATTAATTTGCACAGAGGGGTATGTCAAGAACATGAGTTTAAAAATGTAGAAGTTCTTCCTGTTGTAGTTGATATCCTTGTAACGGTGACAGGTAACATACAAATTTTGATACGTAACACTGGGACTACGGTTCGTAATAGCATTGTTTAGTACGGCCAGCGTTCTGATAAATGTATTCTTTTGTTATAGAGAGGTTAAAGAAAGAGAGGTTGCATCGTCGCCTCTTGTCACCCACTCCTGATCGTTAAATTACAGAACAAATTCAGCTTTCCATATCTTGATGATTCCAAAGTCGGTTTGCTGATACCTGACATCATTGGCAGTGCGCATATGGCAACGCGACGTGGGAAAACTAATGTAATGAGGAAAAGGTTCTATCTCTGAGGTCCGAATAGGAAGTCCAGAGATAATAATAATAATAATAATAATAATAATAATAATAATAATAAATAACAATCAAGCGTTGTATCTTTTGAAGTTGGCACATTCGGGAACAATTCCAGGAATCTTTCTCCATCCCAAGAAGACTTGGAGATACCTGACATTATTGGCACTGCGCAGATGGCAGCGCGACTTGTAATAGCCAAAGTAATGAGGAAAGTGTTTTCTCTGAGGTCCGAGTAGGAACACCAGAGAGAATATAATAATAATAATAATAATAATAATAATAATAATAATAATAATAATCGCTCATTATATCTTTTGAAGTTGGCACATTCGGTAATATTACGGAGTATCGTTCTCTCATCCCAAGATGACTTGCAGATACCTGACATTCTTGGCATTGCGCAGGTGGCAGCGCCTCTGGGAACCACTCATATTGTGTATATAATGTGCAAATAAGATATGAGATATTACCTTAATTACCCGACCGAAATATGTAAGGGCGATAGAGAATATCAAATAATAATAATAATGAAGAAGAAGAAGAAGAAGAAGAAGAAGAAGAAGAAGAAGAAGAAGAAGAAGAAGAAAATAAAGTGTCATAGATAGGATTAAAATGTGTAGCTGAAAAATCTGATTTGATCCTAGGTCTTTAGAAATGAAAATAATAATATATCATAATATTAAGAAATTTAAGGAGGTATAGATAATCTTTAGATGTTTAGCTGGAGTAAAGGTCTGTACAAACAAAAATATCACTTTGAAACGTACGATCACCGAAGTTAAGAAACGTCGAACCTGGTCATTACCAAGATGGGTGACCGCTTGGGAATACCAGATGCTGTAAGCTTAGATGTGCGTGTTGTGTAATGGATAATGGCTCGGAATTGTTAATCGGAGAGCCGAGTTCATTTCCCGTGGCTTCATTGTATTCACTTACGCGTAATAAAAAAAACCCTTACTCTTCTCCTCTCACTTATGGATTAATTCGTACGACTTGTATCACTAAATCATTATTATCTCTACTAAGAGTTTTACAATCTAAGAGATATTTCCTGACATTAAATTACCTTCAATGGGGTGGAAAGCCGTAAAAAACGAATCAAATAGTCAATCAATAAAAAAGCATTGTCTAATAAATATTGCTAATTTATTTTACACTAGCAACATGGCCCAGCGTTGTCCGTGCTTGATTCAAAAATCGTACGACTCATACAGCAATCGCTATCACTTGACTTAAAATATTTTTCCCTTCCTTGCCTTTAAAAAAGTGCCCTTTGCCGTGCTGATGTTGCTACATGCCTTACTTCTTGCCTATCTCACACTGCGAATTTTTTCCAAGCTCTATACTAAACATTAAATCTGTTACGAAAAAAGCACTAAAGAAAATGAACACAAAACGATCAGCTTTAAAAAAGGACTCGTAACTGGAAAAACCGAATGAAAAAAGAATGTTAACAACAAATACTTTTTCACACCCAACCCATTTCTGCGGAATCAGAATCAACATTGAGTTTAAGCAAGCGAATGAGCCAATTGGAGTAAAGTGCCATGCAGATTTAAATTCTTCCCACTTGTGACGAATGCAGCTATCGATTTTTATTTTTTTTTTATTTTTTTTTTTTTTGCATGCTAGGATGCTAGTTAATATTCGTGTCAGTCAGCTGTTGGCTCTCACGATGGCCAATAGAATCTTCCTGCCTATTCGTGGCAGCCACCTATAGACTCACACTCAGGCCAGTAGAAAATGGCCGCAAACTACATGAAAACTGTCGTAGAAGCATGAAAAAAATCGATTATTTCCCCTATCGATTGGAGTTGGCAAATGCGAAGTCGGTCTTAGCCTGCCCGCTAACTTGGAGCATGCGCATGTAAATTTTAGTGCAAATCCATCGAAAATTGCGGCCGTGCATTCATCACACACACACACACACACACACACACACACATCCTGCCTTTTATAGATAAAGATATCCAAGCCACATATTATATAGATTCCAGCTAATAATATGTCATATAAAAATATTATTGGGTGCGAGTAACAAATTAATTAATTAATAAAATACGTTTTTATCATTAATCATAATTACCCTCACCCAGTATTCTTACAATCTAAAAGATATTTTCTCGCTTTATCTTACCTGCAAAGGGTTGATAAGCTGTAAAAAAACGAATCATGAATGAATAATATTTAGAGTAAATTACTGTAAATAAATGTTAATATTTTTTTAGATAATCTAATATCATGAGTCTCTGGATAAAGGAAAAGATGACCACAATCTTATATTTTTTTTATTTACTTAATTAATGGCATACATAAGAAATCAAGTTTAACACGATCTTATATTTTACGTTTTTAACTGGGTAGAAGCCACAAAATATAAATGGAAAGCAATTTTAACCAGGCAGGCATACATTGAATGTTTTCCTTTAGATTAATATTGAAAAAATAGAATGCTTTAATATTTTACTTCTTTCCAGAAAATGGAAGTGGAAAATGAAATAAGAAAAAAAGAACTCTTAAAATAATAATAGAATAAAAATGGGAAATACTTAAGAATGAAGAAACATCTCCGAAAGACAGGAATATGCGATGAAGGATAATAATGACTATTATTATTTTATATTATAACAAGAAGATTGGTATTATGTACTTGGATTTTACCTTAAGATTTATCACTCCGAATTACATTTTTTTTTTCCTCGCAAAGTTACTCACTTACGAGGATTGCCTTTACTCAGTCCATTAATCTAAAACTTTAAATTATATCCCCAGGAATATTGCAAGCATTTACCACAAACTAAATGTAGTTATTTTTCTTCTGTCTAAAATATTAACATTACTTCGTTTTTATTTTATTTACTTCATCTGTTCTGTAATATACACACACACACACAAACACACACAGACTCAGACACACACACACACATATATATATATGTGTGTGTGTGTATGTATGTGTATATATATATATATATATATATATATATATATATATATATATATATATATACACACACACATATATATATATGTGTGTATGTATGTATGTATATATATATATGTATCTATATGTATATACATATACATATATGTATTATATATATATATATATATATGTATGTGTGTGTGTGTTTGTGCGTGTGTGTGTGTATGTATGTGTTGACTTCCTGAAGATATTGATTGAATAAATATTTTATGTACCTAATCAATTTGTGTGGTAGAAAATAAACAACAATGATTTATTGTAATATAAATGGCTTTCTGATATATTGACTTCCCTATTAGATTTCATTTATTTTATAAAAGAAAATTCCCCGTCAGTCATAGCGCGGTGGTGTTGTGAGCACCAAGGAGAGGTTAAAATATCTGGTATATCAGTTCAAAACTTGAAATATAGGCTGTTCCAATAACTTGGACCGATTTTAAATGTGAATTAAGTTTAACCGTCTAATGATTTTTTTTTTCTTTCAGGTTTAGCAACTTAAGTCTTTGGCAATTTCATCAATGGAAAGATTAACAATCAAACAACGCGTTAATGTTATGGAAGCATGTTAAGAAAATGGACGTTCATACATATACGGCCCAATATTCCTCTAGCAAAAACTGTACACCAAACAGTGATTTTTTTGTGGCTTTTCAACAATCTTCCTTGTATTATCCTCAGCCCAAATGCGACAGTTGTGCTTATTAACGAATCCACCAAAATGAAACTGGGCTTCATCACTAAAGAGGATTTTTAGCAAAAAATCCTCATCGCCCTGTTTTTGCTCATGCACCTAATTAATGAATGTACAGCGCTCCAAATAGTAAGCAGATTTCAGTTCGTGTATCAATTGAATTTTATAAGCGTGTAGAGACAAGTCTTTTGTCAAAATTCGATGTAACGTTGTTGTGGAAAAGTTCAATTCCTGCGCGCGATGACGAATAGAGGCGTCTGGATTTTCGGCTACATTCTCGAGCACTGCAGCAATGTTTTCAGCTGAATGGTGTAAACCAGCAGACAGTCGTGTTTTCACATCTGCCACCGATCGAATTTGTTTGAATTTATGAATAATCTTTCCAAATGAACTTTTGAAAATTTAACACGTTTTTTTGGAACGCATAAAAAAATTAAACACTATTAAGCAGGAATATTGGCGAAAAAATATCCCCATCCAGTTGTCTGATCTGTATTTTTATTACAACATAGCAAGTGTCAGCAAATTAATGTAAGTTGAGTTACGTCGAGATACAGTCTCGACGTCTGTCGAACTCTCCGCTTTTCCAGAGAGGAACCCGGACGAAGCTTTGCCGAAGGGCAAGGTTTCGTCCGGGGAGGTAGACAGGCCCTGAACTCGTCTAGGCGGGTTCAAACGGTATATTTTTAGCCGAGCCTACGGGCTCGAAGAAACCCACTTTAAACTCAGCCTTGTGCCACATATATTCCTCGTGGGTGGAATGTTAAATATTGAATTCATGGAAGGATAGAATGGGTCGACCATTTTTTTATGAATCTTGATAAACATTTAATAAATTATGTTTGTTTTTCTTTTCTTCTCATGTTTGCTTATCAGTCGGTAAAGCAGCCATTTCTTTCCTTAGATGATATTTCAGCCAGTCAGTAAAGTGCCATACGTGATACCATTTCTCTTTTCGATTCATGACTGTCTAGGTAGAATCTTTTCTGGCAGTAGGTTACCAACCAAGGCTACACGGCCCGCTTCGTCCTGTTATTCAACGCATAGTTGCGAAAAGAGATGGATTCATACCCTTTCTAACGGTATTTGCGCGTAAGTGAATGTAACGAACTCGATTAGAATTCGAACACGGTATTGCGATTTCTCATTAAACTAAAACACCCATAATGGTATTTACCAAAACAGAAATCTGTAAAAATTCTCTAAAATGTTCATCGACACAATCACAGAATAAAAAAAATATTAAGCCATCTGAGAAAAGTGTTAGAATGAGATTTATTGCATAAATACTTCAATTCCTATTGAATCTTGAACAAAATAATACTGTTTTCTGAATAATTTCAAAGCTTTTAAATCTTCCAGGGTGATTGGGACAATTTCAGATTCAGAGAACCATTGTTAGCTTTATATTGCATTTATTTTGATTGATTGCATTTTTACGGCTTATCAACCTTTTGCCGGTTATTTAAAACCTGAAAATATTTTTGAGATTTAATAGCTTTTAAGTCTGTGGCCCAGTGAAACAAGCGATAAATTTTTTGTGCTTTTTATTGTCATAATATCGTATTTTATATTCTGAAATGTTTGGAAATTTTGAATTTGTGAGATTCAAAAAAAAAAAATCAAGCAAGATTTATTGCGCATGTTCAGTTTCCAGATTTAAGTTGTCAGACTGAACATTTTAAAATCCTAGAGTTATTCAACCTTTTTTATATCCAAATCGTTTATAACCATCGTTAGAACAACTAAATCTTAAGAACATGATTACTGACGTCAGCAGAGCTTAAGCAACTCGAATAAAAAAAGAACAGATTAAAATGAAAAGAATTTATTACATACGATATTTTTTACTATATTTAACAATTTTTCTCTTGTCATGAAAGATTCATATTCTATTCATTAGACATAAGTACATATAGTATTTGTTATGACAAAAACTAGATCCGACAGTCACACCTCTGATCGGGAGAGTGGAGACTTTGAGAAGCCTGGAACCACCTCTTAATTGCTGTTAACCCACAACCACACTGACTCCTAGTGGTAGCATTGTTAGGGTCAAAGCTATGGGCAAAGAGTGAAACCCAAACAAAAGTCAAATACTATGAAAGTATAAACAGACATTTTTACAGTGAAGTTGCCAGAAATATTATATAATATTATATATTATATAAAAAAATATTATATAATATTATGTATTATATTAAAAAATAATTATATATTATATTAAAAAAATACCAAAAATACATATTTTTAGTAAAGTTATCAGCAATATATTTTTAAGGCAAAATGACCAACAATGCATTTTATAGTCGAATTACTAACGATACATTTTATAGAAAATTGACAAACAATGAATTTTCATTGTATCTGACGGTATAAAACTGTGTTCCAAATATTTAGATTTTGGCATTAAATAAACCGTAGACCTCGATATGCGATTAAACAACATCAACAAACATGTATAAAACCTTAAGCAACAAATTATGCAACTTGAGTTCTAATTCTTTTGGCTCAAATAACTACTGGTCAATCTTGAAAAACAAATCTGACTCGAGCTTCCACATAGACTTGAATATGCAGATAAACTACATCCGATAGCAAGACCTTTGATCGGGAGACTGGTGGCTTTTAGGAGCATGGGACCACCTCTTTTCTGCTGTTTTCTCAGCTCTACCCCGACCCGGGTTGATAGCATCTATTACGGTCGCAGCAACAGTTTCATACTCAAAATACCAACTATAAATGTTTATATAAAAATTACCAATAATACATATTTACAGTAAAATAACAAGAAATACATTTAATCTATACTTAAAGACATCAAATTGGATTCAAAATATTTAGATTTCAACATTAAATATCTCGTAGAGATTGGTATCCCGCTAAAAAAACAAAAAAACAAAAAGGACTTCAACATCTTTAATATCATAAATCGCACCTTGTTTATGTTTAAAGGAGTAGATAGTTTGGCCAATCGACCAGTTCCCAAACCTCCCCAGTTTTCTGAACAGGATTAGAAACCCTTGTTTCCTGTTTAGAACTAGGTTTCCGGTTTCTTCTAAAGTTTCCTCATTCTCTTTCACTCCCGGTAGATTCTTGAGTCTTAGTGACATTATCTCCTTGTTTGGGGTGAATTGATCTAAAAAAAATGTCTCGAGACTGTTTACGAATATGACTCGAAATTTTAATTGAATGTTTTAGTTTCGTAACAACTTGTGGTGTTGAACGAAAATGCAGTAAAATATCATTCTATCTATTTATTAGACACAAACATAAAAAATTTAAGGGACCAGTTGTGCACCATAGTTCCAAAAAAGAACTGCTCAATATTAAATTACTTATGAAAATACATCCTGTAACTAACGCAAACTTTAACGTCTTTAATATAAATCACACCTTTTTATTTCGCAATATTTTATAGTGTTTACTTATTTTTTTTCTCACTAACTTTCGGGTGAATTCATCGAACATTATTTCTATCTTCTGGTCAGCGCTAGCACTTAATTATTTTCTGACTTTTTAGGGGCAGAGATTTCAATTGCTTCTACTATTTCCCCAAAGAATTTCAGGACTATTTCCTGTGTGACAGTAATTATAGTGCCGCAGGATAAACGCATTGTGTTTCTTTTCTTTATCATTTCCATTCCGATGTCTGCCACAATAATTATATTTAATATTTCATAGACCCTTCTTCGCTGCCGATAAGGATTATGTATGATTTTCTCACTTTATCGAGATGAGCTGTCTGCTACGCTAATTGTCTTCTGAACCAATATTTTCTCTTCTCGAAATATATTCACCACTACAGAATTTAACTTTACCATAACAACTATTAGAAGGCATTAGAATCTTGTACGTATATCCTTTACAAAAAACCTAACTACGTGAAAATAAGAGAGAAATATCAGTATATTTCAAGTAAAGAAAGAGGAGCAAAAACATGATGCGTCTTCACAACTGTTTTATTAAACCTGTCGATCCTAATCAGTAACAGACGTCCTATTGTTATAGACTGAGATGATCTTAACTAAGATACGAAGATTATATCGCGTTGATGAAAATACAGAAAGAAAAGAGAAAGAAGTCTTACAAAACATAGTAAAGGAAAGTAGGAATAAAAGACTTCTAAGAAGACAAGATGCATTGTCGTTAGCAAGAGAGAAACTCCAATATGTGAGCTACGGACTGGAGACTTTGTAAACAAATAACTTGAGGAATTTGACAATTTAGGGAAGTGATGTAACAGCCTAAGAATTTGTGCGTCTCTGAAATTCGATGGTACAATGGAATATCTAAACATGTATTCCGAAATTTAAATGTAATAATGAATACCAAAGACTGAACCTGTAAACAACGAGGATGTATAAGGAATTTTAGGGAAGTGATGTAACAGCCTAAGAATTTGTAAGCCTCTGAAATTCGATGATGCAATTGAATATTTAAAGATTTATTCCGAAAATTAAACGTAATAATGAATACATAAGACTAAACATGTAAACAACGAGGATGTATTAAGGAAAACCAGAATAAATTGAACACTTCTACTTTGGCATCAGCGGATTTTTATCATGGACTAACATAAACATAACAGTGACCTTTTTTTACTTCTTGTATGCACTTTATCTCTTCAGGATGTAAGTGATCGTGGCTCTCCATTATTTCCTGTCCTTTGTAAACTTTGTCTTTACGCTATCGTTTCTTCTATGATTTGCACAAACTAGCTAAGTATGTTATGAGCTGCTTTCCTCTGTCCCTTATGCCTTCATAACGCCCTGTCAGTGTTACATTTTCTATGCCTTCTTTTCTCCTTATGTGCCCCTAAAATTTCAACTATCTCTTTATGATACTAATTATAAATGTCCTTTTAGTTTCGATTTTTTTTTAAACTTTGACTTTGCTCAGATTTTCAGTACCAGGAGTTCTCAGTATCCTTCTGTAGAACCACATTTCTGTTGTCAACTAATCTCTTCCACATTTGTGAGCAGATTGACCAACATTCACTTCTTTACAATAGAAGCGTTATTACAAACGAGTTCAGTTCTCTGTTTTTGTTTCAAACGAGATTTTTCTGTTTCTTAATACTTTACTTAGATTTTGGAAAGCATTATATTGCTACACCCGATGCGCCTTCGGATTTTACGTGCTCTGTTAGAAATAACTTCCTATATATTTAAATGCATGCTTAATTTTAATACCTGTCCTTTTTATTTTGCATGTTGGGCTGTTTCTTTTGCCGACGACCAAGCATTGTCTCTTCTTATATTTTATATTTACTGCATTCTTCAGGCATTCTTTTACTAAACTATTTAAGATCTCTTGTAGTTTCCTTTCCCTGTTTGCTATCAACACTAACTTTCTTACCAGTGCGCAATACATGACTTACATCAGAATTCAAAACCAGCGCGAACGTGTCTCGCCTGCAAAGTGATGACAAAAAGAAATATGGCCGCTATTGAAGACGCAATTTATGCGCGCCGATCTCGTCCAAAACGAGACGATATTTTCCACACATGTAAATTTTGGCCGTATTAGAATAGCATAAAAAGCGGGGTGCCAGCAGGACGAATGAATGGGACTGCGTGAAATAGTGCTGGCTGTACGAATTGACAGACGGACAAAGTGGAAGTCGAAGTAGGCACAGCTGAGTTGGTGTCTGTTTCACAACTGCCCAGTGTAACGGCCGAGAAAGAGTCATGCAATCCATTTCCTTGAGGCGACCGAAGAAGAAAAACTAAAAACAGCCGGCCTGCCGGCTAGCAACGCACTGTTTGACACCCACCTCATCACCATTTTTTTTCTCTACATTTGGTTTACAGTATCGCATTTTAAGTCCTTTGTTAAAAAAAAAACTTCCTTGATATTTAAATAGACGTAATTGCTTGATTTTCGTATCTTCAATTTGTAATTCGCATGTAAGGCTCTTCGCTTTGGATTAATTGATTTTATTTTTACTTTATCAAACATTTGTCGATTGTTTGAAACTAGATCCTGACCTGGCGTCTCGTGTAAAGTTACTTTCTCACATACGTGCTGTGGCTTCCCTCTGTCTTTTCTGCAGATATTTTCATGGCAACTGCTATGACTAGCTATTTTCACTGGTACCCTAACGGTATGAATTTATGGTTGACATATCAGTCCCACCCCTTCACTGTCGAAATGATTAAATGTAACCGTCTCTTCTACTCCAACAGCTTCTTCTCTAGCACTTCCCGACGGGGGAACTCCCTTCCTCTTACTTGCTTCCCTGATGGCTATAATTATCAGATTTCAAATGTAATGTCAATCGGCATCTTCAGATGCTTTGATCCTGATTTCAGTCTTTCGTCAAATACCACTCTTTACTCTTGCTCTCACTCTATGCAACCACTTGTTTGAGGTAAAATACT
>CAHIKZ030000979.1:2147500-2202500 GCA_903632075.3 Acanthosepion pharaonis | reverse complement strand
GTGAGTTGATAAAATGCCGTAGTATTATGTATATATGGTGTGATGATGTGGTTAATGATTTTAGTTAATAGATAAAACAAAGTGGTGAGTTTGAATATAATAGGACGGAGAGGGAAATAAAGAAATTAATCCGTGAATTTGAGAGGATTAAAATAAATAGACATGTTTTACATGTCTGTTTACATAGACAGACAGCACACACTGGAACGCACAAAATCACAAACACATACAGGCATTAGTACACACGAAAACACACACACGTGTGTGTGTGTGTGTGTGTGTGTGTGTGTGTGTGTGTGTGTGTGTGTGTGTGTGTGTGTACGCTTGTTTGGTTGTGTTTAGGTATATATAACTAGGGCTGGAAAGCCTCGATTTCATTTTCAACACATCAAATTGCACTTGACTTGGCTCTGAAGTACAACACTCGTTGTGAAATAATATCATTCTCTTGAATAAAGTTTGAATTTTCATGCTTAGGTTCCGACATTATATAACCAATATGGGTTGATCTGCCACAAGACAACAAAAACAGCAACGACAACAAAAACGGAAAGTATTAATTTATATATAAAATATCTGTAGTTAAATCATAGAATTGCAGTTTGGTAATTCTCGTTTGTGGGACTCCCTTCCGCCTCCATGTTTTCCAGGCAACTTTAATCTGCAAAAATGTATAAACCGTTTCACTCGCTATCTGTCGTACTTCTGATTATTTTTGTTTTGTTCTTGATCCTTAGTAATGTTCCTGGTTCTAATTCTTCTACATCAAGTGGCCACTTTATGGCTCTACGGCCTTCCTTGCAGAGAACTCAAAACAATACATCTAGTTAAACCCATAAAATTTTGTTCCAAATAATTAGATTTCGGCATTAAATGACCCAGAGAGCTTGATATATCGCTAAACAAAATCAGCCAACAAACGTGACAAGTATTTGCTGCTTCGATTTATACGAAATAATTCAATTGAATATTTTGATATATATTTGGTAAAAAAACAAAACAACGATGATTTTTCGGATGATATAAATAGTCTGCAAGTAATAATTATCGTAAATGGAAAGTTTTCAGCAGGCATATATATATTTTTTGTCTAATTTTAAATTAATATCTTGTTCTCATTACACTATATTCTGATGAGTAATACAAAAGAAATGAAACATTTCAAAAAAAGAACGTTTAAGTCACTGTAATAGAAATTCAACTAAGCCACATCTATAAGTCAAAATGTTTAAGAAATTAGTGCCCACCATTAAATTACTTATTACTTATGAACCTAAATATAGGAATCTGGTACTAATTATAGCTTAACATGCAGGGTTAATTATAGCTTCTTACCTATAACAAAAATGACATGCCAAACCTCCAGCAACCGGTTCTATAAAGACAGGTAATTTTAAGGAATCTATTCTGCGTATATTAATTTCAATCTGAGGATGTAAAAAAACATTTTATATTATCAAAAAGAATTAAATCATTTTGATAATTTAATAGAAAAACATTTATTTATATCAGATATTTCCAGATTGAAATTCTGTTTTCATCATATTTCTGTTCAAATGTAAGATGCTTTCTGACACTTGTGTCGTCCGCTGTGTTATGATTTCTTAACCACATTCGAAATGAATCGCTGCCGTCCAAAAATCTTTCTGTATCGCCTATATTTTCTACATATCTACCGTAATCTATGTCTTTTCATTTCTTCTGTTATTCCCCGCTGAATGCTGTTTTTTGTTTTGATAGAGGGCATGTGTCTATTAAAGGTTCACTAAACGCGCGCACACGAGCGTAGTGTAACTGACATTTATCTAGACAATCGGCTATTAATATATAAGATTATTTTCGGATAATCTAACAACCGATTCGCTGATATTTCATAATTTTAAGAAACGGCTAACGAGAAGCGGTGCGAATCGATAGGATGCCACCACTGCCTATAACCAACTAATGTCCATGCTTACGGCCAGATCAAGTTGAAACACTGGTTCCCATACAATCACCAAAGTTAAGTAACATCGAACCTGGTCAATATCTAGATGGGTGATCCCTTGGGAATACCAAGTAATATAAGCTTGAATGTGCGGTTGGTGCTGGAATTGTAAATCGGAGAATCGAGTTCTAATTAAGATTGGGTTCGAAATATTCACATAGGCTCTAATAGCCATATATGGTTTAATTAGTATGGCTTCTATCACTGAAATTATTAGTATCCCAAAAAACAAACAGAAATAATATTGCTTGTAAGATATTTAGATTTCTACATTAAATAACCAATATGCAGCTAAATAATAATAAAAAAAAACACACCAACCAACAGTTTTTGTGCGTTAATGGAGTGAAATACTATGATTACTTAAACTGTTATGAAATATTTTATAATTTCTCATTGGTTGAATCTTTACGTAGGTAGAATGTGTTCGTATCTTGAAATAGTTTTAGTCTCTTTTAGAAAACTTTCGCTAGAAACAAAAAAAAAGAGTTCATAAACTGCTAAATGATATCTGTCATCCTGTGTGGCAGGAACGATCTCATCAAAGATGAAGAGGAAATTTGAAATAACATATATATCTTGTAAAGAAGAATACTGAAGACACCGTTGACCAAAAAGATGAGAAACGACGAAATTTTGGAGAAAATAGAAACAAAAAAGAAACTATTACTTAACATCAGGAAGAGTAAGTTGAGGTTTTGGTAAGATGTTATACATGATAAGAAGTAAAAAATGGACGCACAAAAGACATTTGAACCAATTAAGGAAAAGAATCATTGAAGAAATAAGTAAAGAAAATGAAGAACCAATGGAGATATTATATGATTTATTCGATATACCAACTCCACCATTGCCTGAAACAGTTGTCCAAAGAAGGACAAGCAAAAGAAAAAGAACTAGGGTGGAACGTTTAAGTCCAGATCCCAAAAGAAAAAGATATTAATTCCTCCGGAATTAATCTCAAGGGGAAGATGTTGTGTCGGAAACCTACCACCCCTCTTGAAGATGAACTTGTCTGCGTCTGTGAACAAAGACTTTAAATAGTCGCATGTCAGTTGACATGGAAAGAAGACAGATAGACCGAGAGGGTAAGAACTCCGAGTCTAGCTGATTCGTGATACAGTCTTTGACTGTAAGCGACGTCTGTCGAACTCTCTGCTTTAGCAGAGAGGAACCCGGACGAGGTAGACAGGGCCTGAATCCGTCTAGGCGGGTTCAAAGGCTATATTTTTGGCCGAGCCTACGGGCTCGGGAATACCCACATTAAAACCGGCCTTGTGCCATATTCGGTTCTCGTGGGTGGATCGATAAATACCAAGACAGATAGACCGAGAAGTTCTTAGCTGAGCTAGTTATTGACTACTCAGGCGATTTCTGTACCTTTTTACCAACCTATTAAAACCCTTTTTATTGTTACGTGTTATTTGGCGATTGTCTCTACTAACCCCAAATCAACATCATAATAGGTTTCTAGGGCATCTAATGAGGAAGGATGGCTTGGAAAATCTGATACGCAAGAGGCTGATATAGAGCAATAGGAACAGAGGTAAACAATGTATAACTTACTTAAAGAATTTAACTAAATGGATGGTGGAACAAAGCTTAGGAGAAACAACAGAAAGACAAAGTTTATTAAGAGCTTCAAAGGACAGGATGTTGTGGAGAGCTATGATCGCTTTTGTCCTGAGTGAATATGGCACATAGAGAAGAAGAGTAATGTGTCTTCTATGATGTTTTGTTTTGATTTTTTAAATATTGTTCATCCGAATACACTTATCATTAGATTTTAATTTTCCACATTATGTTTCCTTGTCGATTCGTTGGTTTGGTTTGGTTTGCTTTGTTTTACGGCATATCAACATCAATGTGTTATTTAATGCCGACAAGATTTTTATTGCTGGAATTATTTTTTTTTTCAAATGTACTGCTGGTAAATATTTTTTTCCTTCAAAAATCTATTTCTGTTATTATTTTTTCTTCAAAAATGTATCGCTTGTAATTTCTTTTTTCAAAAAAGTATAGCTGGTAACATCTTCTTTTTTTTTAAATGCATTTCTGGTAATAATTTTTTTACAAAATATTTCTGGTATTAAAACCTATTTTTACACTTTCATAGTCGTTTAACCCCATTTTTTGGGGGGGTTAACTATTTGACCCTAGCTTGGACCCTAACAGGTTCTACCACCCCGGGTGAGGGTGGACCTGGGAACACCAGCAAATAAGAGGTGGTTCCACGCTCCTCAAAACCTCCTGATCAGAGACCTTGCTGTCGGATGTAGTTTATCGTCTAACCCAGGACGCTGTTCGATTCGTTGATTTAAAGTCATATACAGGTTCAGGTAAAATTACACATGGAAATTTCATTTACCACTTATTTAATTTAATATATATTCTGTTCAAAGTCTCCTTTTCCTTTTTAAAGCATATTTCAAGCACATATTTCTTTAAAGAAAAAATACATTAAAAGCTTAATAATAAAATTATTTCGAAATATATAAACAAGCGCCTAAAACATTACATTACTCCGCCATCTTTCTTTGTATTCCTTTTTAATGAATCTAACTTATATCTATTTAATAAAAAGAATACATGCTTAAAGAGGTCAGCCATAAATTAGAACGATGTAACACTCGGCTGCGCGGGATGATTGCACATAGGTGAAGACGTATGAACTAACTCCCACTATACCAAATACACATTGCCATCCCATGCCCACTTAGACATAGAAGAATCTTCACAAAATTACAAACACATAAAGTTACCTAAGGTTTTAATGCACGTGATATGTGTACCAACAATGAGAACGGGCCCAAACATAATTGAAAATAGCAGAGTTTCTTTTTGCTTTCTCTCAATCTCTGACGAAGCTTTAATAAAAGTGAAACCTGTTAAATCGGCTAAGCTTCATCCGGGTTCCTCTCTGCTGAAAGCAAAGTTCAACGGTTGAACGGTTTGGAGCATCATCAGACCGTGAATGCTGGATTTTTCCTCGGCTATTTATATATACGGGTCAGTGGTAACATTGTGGGTAATCTATTCTGGGGATTATTTTTTACGGGAGTGTCTTGTTTGTTTATTTATTTATTTTTTTGTTTGAGTTAATTTATTTTACTTGTTTTTCATTTTCATTTAGTATTATTTT
Organism: Acanthosepion pharaonis; assembly: GCA_903632075.3. NCBI lineage: Eukaryota > Metazoa > Mollusca > Cephalopoda > Sepiida > Sepiidae > Acanthosepion > Acanthosepion pharaonis. Next base: position 2,197,371 of record CAHIKZ030000979.1, on the reverse strand, counting down.
TTTGTTTTTTAATGTTTTATGAGTAAAACAATTTTGGAGGGGGGATATGCTTAGGTCGCTTATTTAATAGTTTGTTTTTGTCTGGGAAGATAATTAAAGTTATTTATTCGTCCAATGTTTTGATTGCTTGCCGTAGTCTATTCTCTTATTTTGGCGGGCAGACAGTTTTTAATTTGTTTATTTGGATTGATTATGTTTACTTGTTTTTGCTTATTTATGCATATTCTTACGGTTATTTTCGCAGGGTCGATTTGTTAATTTGTTCATTTACTTATGTATTGAGATTATTTTTTATTAGTTTATTTATTTACTTAGTTTTTATTTTGTATATTTTTATTTATTCTATTTGGCTTTCGATTTTTTAGTAACGTAGTGATCCTATTTTATCTATATATAGCAGTTATAGCTATTTTTACGTCTAATTTATATTTACATACGCTCTATCTCTGATATTGAGCACTTTAACCCATAAATATAGCACACCTTAGAACAATATTTCTTCATATATATATATATATATATATATATATATATGACGAAATATAGCTTAAATATATAAAGTCGTGGCCTGACGATTGCATCTAGCATGAAGATATATATATATATATATATATATATATATATATATATATATATATATATATATATATATAGGCGTGTATCTATGTACGTATATTTATATTATTCTATACTATAAAGAAATTCTTAATAAAAGAAGCAATTAAATCCCATACCTTAAAACTGATAAACATTACATCAAATAACAATATACTGGGTGTGGCAAAAGTCGCGCACCGTTGGGAAAATTTATTAAAAGTATAATTACACAAGAAAGTTTTGTTAACTAGTTATTTAATTGTCACATGTGCTATTCAAAATGTCTTCCATTTTCAAAGCACATCTTAATTCTGTGCCTGGATTGATTCATTAAAACATCGAAAAGTTTCCTCTGTCATTTTACGGCATATATATACCATTCTTTCTTTAAGTTCCTCAATATATCTTGGTCGCATCTGATAAACAACTGATTTCAAATGATTTAATAGAAAAAAATCCAAGGCTCTGGTGACCACGGTGACCACGGTACAGTACCCCGTCTCCCTATTCATTAACCCGTATAGTGCACGACTTTTGCCTCACTCGGTATATCATCTAGTTTCCATTCTTGTTTTAGAAAACTCAAGAGAATTGTTTTCTTTTTATTTCTCTTTTTAATATGCACATATTTTACTTTAATATTTTCCATGCACTGGGGGTGATATTGCCACTCAATTTATAGTCGCCCTGACCAAAAAATATAATATTAATTAATTCGTCCATTCTAAGTTAATGTTTGGCTTTGTCATTTCTCGGGGTGGGGGGAGGTTATTGTTTTCACACATTTTGTCTTCTTATTCATAATTCATTTGCATTTTTTCTTTAGTCTATTGAAGAAATTGATAGTCCTTTTTTCTAACTAGGTATTGTCTATTTTTAGTTTAAGAATATATATATATATATATATATATATATATATATATATATATATATATATAATTTCGTTTTATCTTATTTCTTTTATGGTATACCAATCTTTTTTTCATCATACACTCTTTTGCTGAATCTCCATCCAAAGCAAAATGAACAAACTCGTTTTTTTCTAGTCAAAGTCTTCAGAATATCACTAAATCTTCATTGATTATATTTTCATGAGTTTTTTTTCCTTTGTGCATTATTAACATTGTGCGTTTTGTATTTCCAAATACTATTTCGGTGTATTGGCTAGAAATAAGGTATCTTTGGACCAATGCGTGATTTTATTTGGGGCAAATAATGTTTTTACCTTCCATTTACACGCGAGGGTTAAGACTTTCTTGTGAATAAATTCACAGTTTTCTTTTTTTTTCTTTTTTTATTTCATTTTCAAAAGTACTCATGGAGTTAGATAATGATAATTTCATCTTTTTGATATGATGTAAGTTTTCTAGAAGTCAGGAATGACAGGTGGAATGACAACTTTTTTAAAGATGAAATACCTTTCATCCTTTATTCAGTTCCTTTGTTAACGTTTTTCCTGGGAGGATCGAAAGATAATACCAAAAAATTCTTAAGCTAGTTATATTGTTTTTACTAGGGAAAATTTAAAGCTTATTGATTTTGTCTTTTCCTACCTTGTCATACACACACACGCACACGCAGACACACACATAGATATACACACACACACACACACACACACACACACATATATATATATATATATATATATATATATATATATATATAAAGATAGAGAGAGGAACAGAGAGAGATTTAACTACACGACTTAGAATTGCTACGCTATTTATAACTACAAAACTTCTAATTCAGAATTGAACACAGTTCTACTTCAAAGTTAACAATATATAGATACATACACACATACATACATAGATATAAGTATTAATATCTATCTATCTATCTATCTATCTATCTATCTATCTATCTATCTATCTATCTATCTATCATTGCAAATGATCGATTTCAAATATCAACCGTGAAATTGCACGTGATGAAAAACAATAAAAAAGATGATACCTGCATTACGAAACCTTTCGTTTAAATTAATTGATATATTTAGTAAATAAATATACCTTAAGATTTCCTAAGTGATATAAACCGGTCGCAAGTCATAATATATATATATATATATATATATATATATATATATATATATATAAAATAGAGTCTCCTATTGTGAACGATAAATGAAGGGCCGCAGTGGATGGTGCGTCATAATTCATTTGTGCTTTCTTAAGCGCGATACTAGCTCAGCCTTATTGCGGGAGACAAAGCCACACTGACAGATGAAATTGGTTGAAGCACGATAATATATATATATATATATATATATATATATGTGTGTGTGTGTGTGTGTGCGTGTGTGTGTGTGTGTGTGTGTGTGTGTGTGTGTGTGTGTCTGTGTGTTTCTGACCGTGAGACCCAGGGTGGCAAACTCACATCAATCCAACTATGTTAGCTCAATCACTGATATTGAGCGCTTTCCAATAAGTACCGCGCATATATAATATATAAATAATATATATAAAAAATTGCATAGATACATTTTTAGCCTTTTTTTCATGAAGATGATGCTATTATATTTGTGTTATCAACAAGTATGTTACGAATAGGCTTCAGTAGGTCTCCATTGATATTTAAATGAGATCTTATGAGCTATGATCAGAAAGGTGTATAGTGAGTCTGCGTGTAAAACATATTGTAGTGTGGCCTATATAATTATTCACGGATTTTGATTTATCTGGAATATAATTCCTTAATGAGCATATATATATATATATATATATATATATATATATATATATATATATATATATATATATATATATAAAACTTTCCTTTATTTCTATTCTTTGAACATTTAACGTCATTGTATTTTGTCTTCTTGGCACAAACATGCTTTCTGTTTCATCACCTTCACTAATGAGTTCCCAAAGATAACGGAATAAATGTCACATGTTAATCTTTCTGATTTCATTAAGACATATGTAGGGAGAACGCTTATATACTATTTATAAAAGTAAATTTAAGAAACATTAATCTCATAAAATTAGCGATTATGGTACTCGATGGAATCGATACTGATAATTTGGAAAGTGTCTGAAAACCAAAATACGGTTTGCCCCAAGACTTGTGAGTGAAATTCGGTAGACAGAATTCTTGGGGGCCGTCGATAGCTTTGCTATCACGAAGTAACAAATTATCGTTGCCGAGGGCTTGAGCGTGCTGGTCTTGTTCAAATTCTTGATCACTCTAGGTAACAGGCTCTTTACCAGAAATTGTAACTAAGGCCTGCTCAGCGTAGTTGCCGTATAAACTACAGGTGCGTTCTGTGAGTGTTGAATAAACACACATGTGCCTGAGCAAGCGTCTGCAATAGGAATTATCGAAGTAGGAGGTCGATCACCTAAATTCTGTTCTACCAAAAGTTTTCACAATCTCGATAGGTAGGTCATGTACTGTTTTCCTCTGTCCATCTTGAATTACACTACCTTCCGTAAGTGTCAAATTTGCTAAACCTTCTATCCTTATTACAGGCTCTAGAAGTTTCGTCTGCTTCCATTTTCTCTGAAACTTCGTCGTTTTTCGGTCTATGTCATTCTCAGCTTCCTTCTGTAGAACCACATCTTTGTTGACTTACGTATCTCCTTCATCTGTGAGGCGACTGTCCAGCATTCACTGCCATATAGAAGGAACGATATTACATAACATTTCGGCTATAGTTTCTTTATTTAAAATGAATATTTTATGCAACTTAATCCGTCACGGGTATGACGATAAATTGCATTCGCGTCCTGTGTAAGACGATAAACTACGTCCAACAGCAAGGCCCCTCATCAGAAGGTGTTGAAGAGTGTAGAACCACCTCTTAATTACTGGTTATCCCAGGTCCATTCTGACCCGGGGTGGTAGTCCCAGCTATGAGCAAATAGTCAACCCCGAAACTGGAGTCAAAACACTATGAAAGTGTAAAAACAGATTTTAATACCAGAAATACTTTGTAAAAATTTATTACCAGTACTAAATTTTGAAGAAAAACAAATAATTAGCAGTAATAGATTTTTGAAAAAAAATAGCACCAGCAATACGTTTTTGAAACAAATATTACCAGCAATACGTTTTTGGAAAAAATATTACCAGCAATACGTTTTTGAAAAAAATATTACCAGCAATACGTTTTTGAAACAAATATTACCAGCAATACGTTTTTGAAAAAATTATTACCAGCAATACGTTTTTGGAAAAAATATTACCAGCAATACGTTTTTGAAAAAAATATTACCAGCAATACATACACACTCTTTGTGTCCTGACACTGGATTCAACCTACACCTTTATACAGTGTAACCCGGATATAAGAGAGTTGTCGGGACCGGATAAGAAGTCTCTTATATCCGGGTTTCTCTTATATCCGGGTTTGGTCTTTTTTTTAGGTAAGTATGGGAACACTTTGGGACCAGAGAAAATCTCTCTTATATCCGGGTTTCTCTTATATCCGGGTCTCTTATATCCGGGTTACACTGTACATGTGTCCTCAAGGAGATTTGTGTATAAACTACTGGGATTTATAAACTTAATGTCTTCAGCAATCTTTTTTTTAAGTTCTCATATTGCAATTTTCGTTGTTATCATTGCTTTTCTCTGGCACTCCTTATTACTGGTTTCCATATTGTATTCATTTCTATGTGAATTCAATACCCGGTTAAGGCGGTGGAGAACTTGGAGAGGTGAATTAACAGGAGATAACTGATAACTGACACCCATTAGACATAACACGTGGAACTAGAACAGTCTACCCAACCGAGCGAATTAAAGGGTTCAGTTCCACATGCCAACGACCTGAAGAAGGCCGGGGCGTTCAAAGGCCGAAACGTTGTCATAAATATGGCAACAAAAATGAGGACAATAGTCCGAATAGTGTAAATAGTGAATATAAAATAGTCATCACATAAATATAGACAGATACTGAAAGGCCGAAACGTTGTGATAAATATGGCAACAAAAATGAGGACAATAGTCCGAATAATGTAAATTGTGTACATAATTCCTCATTTCAGAAATATAGACAAATAATAATAATAATAATAATAATAATAGAATCAAATTGTCCCACTATTATCAGAGAAGAGGAAAGAGAAATGTTTACATATTGATTAACCTGTCTAAGTCAATGGAAACACCTGTAAATGGAAATAGAAAAAAACTAAATCTGTCTCATTTGTGGTTGAAGCTTTGGGTCAGATACAGAAAGGAACTCAACAACAAATCAACAAAATCCCTTTTGCAACATATCTCCAAAAAATCCAAAACATGTTGCAGCAAGTACAGACCATATTCCCTGAAGAACTTTATTTATTATTCTATTAATAGCTGTCGTTACTTAAATGGGAATTTAGAAAAACCAAGGAATCACCTCGCTATCTATTTATTACCTTTCTTTTTTTCCTTTTTTTTTTGACAATTTGTTTTTTATTATTTATTTATTTATTTCTCTCTCTCTTTCTTTATTTCTTTCTATCTATCTATCTATCTATCTATCTATGTATGTATCTTTTTTCTTTCTATCTTTCTTTCTTTATTTATTTATTTATTTCTATCTATTTATTTATCTTTCTTTCTTACTTTATTTCTATCTATCTATCTATCTATCTATCTATCTATCTATCTATCTTTCTTTCTTTCTTTCTTCATTATGAGGTTCCTTTTCATGATTATCTCTTTTAGAGTTTGCTTGTCTTTCCTTATCTCGTCCTTGTTTTTTCTCTCTTTTATCTTCTTTTTCTTTTTCCAGTCGTTTTTATTCTCTTTCTTTCTCTTGTTTTCCTTCTTTTTTTTCCTTCTGGGTTTAATTTTATTACTTCCTTATTTTTTGTTTCTTTTTTCTATTTTTTTTTTTTTGATCAGGTGTCATTTTTATGTTTTTTCGTTTTCTCTTTTATTTCATTTTCTTTCTTTCTTTTTTCTTTCTTTTGTTGCTATTCACAATTTCTTCAATGTTCTTATTTAATTATTCTTTCTCTCTTTTTATAATGATCCCTTTTTTCTTTTAAATCTCAAAGTTCCATATTATACTGTCCTTTATTCGTTCTTTCTTTTTTTCTTTTTTATCAGTTTCCTTTTCATGCTTATCTCTTTCCTAACTGTTCCCCCTTTTTTCGTTCCAGTTTCTTTCGCTCTTTTTTCTTCCTTTTCTTCTTCCCCTTATTTTTATCACCATTCTTTCTCTCGCTTCTTTTCCTTTTAATACTTTCTTACTTTCTGTTTCTTTCTCTGTTTTTAACAATCGACATTTTCATGATTTTTTTTTTCTATTTTACTTCATTTTTTTTTTCTTCCGTGTCTTTTTACGCTTTCATTTCTTCTTTACAATTTCTACGTTTTTCCTCTTATTTATTTCTTCATTCCTTTTGTCTTTTTTTAAAATGATCCTTTTCCTCTTAAATCTCAAAGTTACACATTGTACCATCTTTTCCACATGGAGTGAGATCTCAATTTTGTAACTTACAATGGAGAGTGAGAAGAAAGGTCTAAGCATGACGACAAGAAGACGGAATTCATGGTCATCAGTAAAAGGATGAGCAGAGAATAAGATTTGCAGGTCGAGAACAATAGAATCAAGCAGAAGCGGAAGTTTAAATTTCTGGGAAGCGTCTTGACAGAGGACGGTAAGTATGACACTGAGCTCCGTAGATGTATTGGGATGGCCAAGGACACGTTCCAAAAGCTGGGCAGAGTATTGCAAGTCAGGAGGATTTCTGTGTTTACAAAGAAAAGAATACTGAGCTGTTACGTGACATTTGTCCTTTACGGCATTATTCTTTCTCGCTTTTTAAAATGATCTCCTTTTCTCTTAAATCTCTAAGTTTCATATTATAAAGTCCTTCTTTTTTCATTCTTTCTTTCTTTTTATCTTTCATTTTTATCAGTTTCCTTTTCATGCTTATCTCTTTTCTAACTGTTCCACCTTAATACGTTCCTCTTTCTTTCGCTATTTTTTCTCCCTTTTCTTCTTCCACTTATTTTTTATCATCCTTCTTTCTCTCATTTTTCCTTTTAATACCTTCTTACTTTTTGTTTCTTTCTCTATTTTTAACAATCGACATTTTCATGATTTTTCTTTTTCTATTTTACTTTCTTTTTTTTGTTCTTTTTTTCTTTTCTTATTCTTCTCAATTTCTACATTTTACCTCTTATTTATTTCTTCATTTTTTTGGTCTTTTTAAAATGATACTTTTCCTCTTAAATCTCAAAGTTACACATTATACCATCTTTTCCACATGGAATGAGATTTCAATTTTATAAAGGACAACGGAGAGTGAGAAGAAATGACTAAGCATTACTACAAGAATACGGAATGCTTGATCATCAGTAAAAGGATGATCCCGAAATGCGATTTGCAGAGCGAGGACAATAGAATCAAGCAGACGCGGAAGTTTAAATATCTGGGAAGCGTCTTGACAGAGGACGGTAAGTGCGACACTGAGATCCGTAGACGTATTGGAATGGCCAAGGACGCATTCCAAAAGCTGGGCAGAGTATTCCAAGACAGGAGGATGTCTTTGGTCACAAAGAAAATAATACTGAGCTATTACGTGACATCTGTTTTTCTTTACGGCAGCGAATGTTGGACGATTTCCTCAAAGATGAAGAAGAGACCCGAGGCGACGGAGATGTGGTTCTACAGAAGGATGCTAAGGATATCATAGACCAAGCGTGTGAGCAACGATGAATTCTTAGAGTGGATGCAAACAAGCAGGAGATAATCAATATCAGGAAGAGGCAGCTGACGCTTTTGGAACACATAATGAGGAAGGACGGCCTTGAGGGCCTGATGCTCACGACTCGAATAGAGGGGAAAAGAGACAAGGGATAACAACGCGTGACGTACCTTGCGGGCTTAAGCAAGTGGATGACAGAACGTGGTCTGGGAGAAGAAGCAGAGGGAAGGAACTTGTTGGGAGCTGCAAGGGATAGAGGGAAGTGGAGAGCCATGATCGCCTACGTCTTGAAAGGATATGGCACATAAAAAGAATATATGTGACCCGAAACAAACAAAAAAACAATTGAGATTTTTTTAAATATCCTACTTTTCCTTTTCGCTTTTCCCTGTCAATTTGTAACTTCTTCTATTTTTATTTTTATTTAATTATTCCATGTCATTTTAGTTAGATTTTTTATTCATTCTCTAATATTTATATCGCATGAGCGTCGGCGATTCTAACTGTTCGAATCGTATATATATATATATATATAATCGACTCTCCTGTCGCGTTCGACGTATGAGGGTCAGGCCGATATGTCCCCAGGAAACCGACATCCCGACACCGATTTGATTATAGTGGTGAAGGCCTCGTGCAGGACCAGCCACACTTTTTGGAGGGACGAATACAGAAACCTGGTGCACCGAATGCATGCCACAAGGTTCCCAAACGACCCTCCGCAGGTTTTGAATTCAGAGTTGTCCTTCTCCAAGACCAGTTGCCACCCAAGGCTATAGAACCCAGTCTGTCCTACTATTTTACCCATAGCTGGAGGGCGATGAAGAGGATACATACCTTTCCCAAGGGTATTAGCACGTAAGTGAATGTAATGGATTCGACTGGAATTCGAACTCGGCTCTGCGATTCCTCAATCCAAGCCGCTATCCACTGCTCCACCATGTTTTTCTGTATTTTTTAGGGTTTAATTATTTGATTTGTTCATTGGATAACGAGGCATGTTTGAAGAAAATAACAACTAAAACTTATACTTGAAATCACTAAGAAGGCTTGGCAAATCCAACACTCACAGGGCATATTAAAAGGAAATGCGACGGAAAGAAACAGTTGAATGTATAAATGTTCTTAGACAAAGTGTTGGAAACATTGCTTAGAGCTACAAGAGACGGAAAATATGGAGAGCCATCAACGTTCACTTCATTGGGCAACACGGCAGATCAATAAAGAATAACGTGTGTGAGAGTTTGTTTGACTGTGTGTGTGTTTATGATTCAGTGTGCGTGAGAGAGAAAGAATTTGCGTAGTTGTGCGTACATTAATGTGTGCCATTCTCTCTCTGAGTCTCTGTGTTGGAGTGTCTGTATGACTTCAAGTGTGTTTGTTGATGACCTGCTCTGTATCCGTGTCTCTGTGTATGTGAGTGTGTAAATGTATGACTACGTACGTATTTGACAGTGTGGGCGTATATATCTGTGTATGCGTGTATGTATGTATATCTAAGTGTCTGTGTTGCTGCGTATATGTGTTTTTGTATTTGAGAGTGTGTATGGGAAATCTGTGTGTCTCTGAGATTGTGTTGTTGTGTGCATGTGTCTTTGAATTTGAGTGTGTGTATGGGATGCCTGCCTGTCACGGAAGGCGTGTCTGTATCTTTGCTGGTGTGTGTATATCTCTCTATATCTGAGTGTGTCGTTTCGTTGCTGCATGTGTATTTGTATCTGTATGTGTGTATGTGTGTATGTGACGTCTGTGTCTCTGAGCGTGCGTTTGTGTCTCTGTTGCGGTGTATTTGTATCTTTGTATCTGAGTGTGTGCAGGAGATGTATGTGTGTCTCTGATTTTATTTTATTTTTATCTGAATGTGTATGTGGGACGCCTGTGTGTCTTTGAGCTTGTGTCTGTGTCGCTGTTGTATGCGTCTTTGTATCTGAGTGTGTGTATATGATGTCTCTGTGTCTCTGTCACTGTTTATGTGTTGTTGTTTTTTATCTGAGTGTGTGTATCTGATGTCTGTGTGTCTCTGAGTGTGTGTCTGTGTCGCTTTTGTATGCGTCTTTGTATCTGAGTATGTATGTAACGTCTGTGCGTCTCTCATCGTGTGTCTGTGTCGCTGTGTGTATGTGTCTTTGTATCCTAGTGTGTATATGGAATGTATGTGTGTCTCTGAGCGTGTGTAGAGGCTGTGACCTGTCTGAACTTCTCTGTGTGCAATCGTGCGTGTGAGTGCCTGTGCTTGTGTATGTAACGCTATTCTACACTTTTATATTGAGTTTGTTCTATTCTTTTTGTGCATCCGCTTCTGTTCTTTCTCTACTATCCGTATTAAATAAGCCACGAAACATGTCATTTCTTTGGCACCAGAATTATGTTAAAGAACATCATGCCATTTCAAATTAGAAAGAAGAAAGCCATACATTGCATTCATAGAGACAAAAGTGAAAAGGAATCTGGCTGCAGTTCACACGTGCCACCGTTTTTCAAAGTAACTTTTATCAAGGAAAAAAAATCAAATAGAAATGAAGTCGTTTAGAATTGAATAAAAAAAATTATTGTTTCAATTTTATTATTATTATTATTATTATTATTATTATTATTATTATTATTATTATTATTTCCACCCCACCAGCCATTCGTCTCTGTAGTTTTTGAAGATTTGCAGGTGCGGAATGATGAAATTCGGCTTTCGCCTTTTTTTTATCTTTTCTTATGATTAACTATTCAGTACATTTGCAGGTAGAGCTAAATAGTTTAAGAATCGGATTGTTGAATGAGAGGGCAACAATTTGCTATATGTGATTTCATTATGCAAGTCAATATTTTCACAATAATAATCGCATTAGCCAACAGGCTTACGGCCACGTCACAATAAAACACCGGTTCGCCGAAGTTGAACAATGCCGTGCCTCGTCAATGCCTAGATGAGCAACTGCCTGGGTTTAAAAGGTGATGTAAGCTCGGACGTGCGAGTGTTGTAACGAAAAATGGTTCGGAATTGTTAATCAGAGAGCCGAGTTTCAATATCTGTCGGGTTTATTCTATTCGGTTACGTGCAAAATATCCTTGGGAAATGTATGAACTCACCTCTTCGCCCTCTCCGGCTCGGTGTTAATTATTAAGATTGGTATCAGTCAGTCAGTTAGGTGCCATGCGTGATACACGCGTAGGGATCATGTATCTTTCAATACATGACTGACGAGGCAGATTTTTTTTTCCGCAGTATGTTACCATTTCTTTCTGCGGTGGACCTGTTGCCATCCAAGGCTATATAAATCGGTCTGCCCTTCTATTTACACATAGATGGGTAAAGCACTAAACTTATCTCTGACAAAAATTCTTACAATCTAAAAAATTAAATTGTTATTATCTCTGACAAAACTCTTTACAATCTAAAAAGCAAAACTGCTATTATCTCTGACAAAACTTCTCACAGTCTAAAAACTAAACTGTTATTATCTCTGAAAAAAAGATTTACAATCTAAAAACTAAACTGTTATTATCTCTGACAAAAAGTTTTACAATCTAAAAACTAAACTGTTATTATCTGTGACAAAACTTCTTACAATCTAAAAAAAATTAAATTGTTATTATCTCTGACAAAACTTCTTACAATCTAAAAACTAAACTGTTATTATCTCTGACAAAAATACTTACAATCTAAAAAGTTAAACAGTTATTATCTCTGACAAAAAGTTTCACAATCTAAAAACTAAACTGTTATTATCTGTGACAAAACTTCTTAGAATCTAAAAAAAAGTAAACTGTTATTATCTCTGACAAAAAATCTTACTATCGAAAATTATTTCCCAGCGTTAAATAACCTGCAAAGAATTGATAAACCTTAGAAAACTAGGCAATAAATAAACAACGTATTAACAGATATTGATAATTTGTTTTACATATCTAAGCCACATACCATATGACAGACAAAAAAATGTTTAACTCTTGGATTTTTGAGGAAGAGATAACAAATATCTAAATCAGTTGCTACAACGAGAAAGTTGATTTTCTTTTAATTGTTGAATCCTTTAACATCTAAAGGATTTGAAAATAATCTTCTCCGAGTAGGAGATTCGTTGAAATTGTGCAATTCTCTCCAACCAACCTCTGATCTGGCTCGCGCATAGTATTACATATTATCACGTATCATCGCAAAGGCAATAGTAGTATAATGTGGTACACGAAGGATTAAATAAAAAACATAACAACAATGACTGAAAACGGAGATCTATTCGGTGTGGGCTAATTTCAAATCTAGAAGCAATTAAAAGTTTCAATAAAATATTAAAAAAATCTGGCCGTAGCATCTAATGACTATATTTTTTCCACCATTGAAATTTAAAATATTGCATACAAACCGGGTTTGTCTCTCATTCCGGTTTGAAGACGCCTGCCATAGACACGCGAAACAAGCTGTCTGAGCAGATTTTTGTAATAATGTTGAACATGTGATATTATTATTTAAACCGATTAAATATCATTTCTCATATTATTTCGAAATAAATGAAAAAGAGCCTCGATTCGATTAATACAATTCCCGATATACACGGTTATTGAAAAGTAAATCCCTATTTCATGTATGAGTGGCCATCCAGGAGTAATGACTTAACACTCTATGGCTTTTTTTCCTTCTTTAGGGTCGGTTAAAGGAGAAAAGATTTTGTAAGAATTTGAAAGGCGAATACAAGAAGTTATGTCTTCCATACTGCAAGAGTTCCTGGTGAAATCAGTTGACGCGATACCTTTGTGAATCGAGAAGCTGGTAGAGAAATCTGTTGCCCATATCGAATTTTAAATTAAACCTCATGCTTAACGTTTTCCTCTCATATATATTTCTTGTAAAAAAAAATTATAGTTAATAAATAAATTATAAGTATTTTAAAATGTGGAGTTAGTTTTTAATCCCTGGGTATTTAAAGAATGGCCGAAACTTACTGGATAAAGTGTGTGATACGAATATAAAAGAAGATAGATGGTGATATATAACAATTGAACCCAAACTTGAAGAAGTTAATATTGTAGCGTTCTGGAAAGCATTCTCGCGAGAATAAGTAATACATGGTAACGGTTGTTGGGAATAAGTCTTATATATGGAAGGCGTAGTGATAAGGGTGAGTCAACACTGTGAACGTAGAAAGGTGGGTTTAGCTGTAAAGGTCTGAAGTGGTGACACTCTAAAATGTTAATATGTTCTATTTAACATTCTGTTTATTAATACACCACGAATCACGTTAATAGTTTCGCATTGAATTTGTCCACATCGTTCAACAGCAAAACTGTTCAATTGTTAGATTAAGCTTTGAATTCTCCGAGGTTTTTATAATAGTAATGGGCTCTACTTTGAACAATAAGTATTAATTTAGCTCTAAGTTGAAATGATGATCCCACTTATTGTTGTAACCACTTGATCAAGTTTTCCTTTCTACTGTACTTTCTTTTTAAAACTTATTCATTGTTCGCTCGTTGTTTCTTAGATGGGCTTTGAAGTCTGATTATTTAATATAAAAATATGTTCTTTTTTATTATATTGAAATCTGAAAGTATTTATTACCTTGGGAGTAATATCTATTGACCGTTTATATTTTAATCTGAAATCATTAGTTATTTATTTATATATATTTAATATATTTTTTTATATTTATTGATTATATTCATTTCCGTTGTTTGAGAATTCGTGTTTTTGGTTGTATGTTGTTTCGGTAACCGATAAATATGGGTCGATTATTTGAATCTAAGCATTTAACTTTCCAGTTTTCCCTTTCGGCTGACTCCCCACTTGCAGGTTAATTGATTCGGGGATAGAAAAGAAATTGGTATTTAATGTTGTTTGAAAATGGGCGTTACCTGTTTGCAGTGTAGCGAAGAGTCAGACAGAATTTTCAAGACAAGCCTTATACCGTTTTTACATGTTTTTTTTTTTTTAACCTGAACATCATCATATCTCTATTAATGGTATATAATGTTCTCCATTATAATATATTATTTATAAGAAGTTCAGGATAGTGGCTCGGTTTGAGGAATCGGAGAGCCGAGTTCGAATTTCAGTCGATTTCATTATATTCACTTACGTACTAATAAACTTGGGAAAGGTATGAATCATCGTCTTCTTCTCCAGCTATGGGTAAATAGAAGGTTAAACCGGAATGTATAGCCTTGGGTGGCAACTGGTCTATGAGAAAGACAACTCTTAATTCAAAATCAGTCTCTTCCCTTTTTAGACATAAAAATTCATTGAGCTGTCGTTGTGGATCAGTTTAATACTTGATATTATTAGTATCCACCTGAATTACATATATATATATATATATATATATATATATATATATATATATATATATATATATATATATATATATACAAATAACAATAGGAAAACTGTAGTAGTTGCTGACGTGTTTCGTCCAATGTGGACTTTATCAAAGCAAAGAAAATGAATTTAATTAAAGAAAAAAAAACAGATCTTCTTAGCAACTGGAAGAATATAGAGAAAGCAATTTTCATATTGTTAACGGACAATAGCGTTCTCTACATTCTGTCTTTTGTTATTATTAGTTACTTTCTTTAATTAAATTCATTTCGTTTTTTTTTTCTTTGAGAAAGTCCACATTGGACGAAACGCGTCAGAAATAACTACAGAAGACAGAATCCAGGTAGAGCTCACTGACCAGAACAGAGGAAGAATATAATATAAAAGGCTAAAACACTAATACTCCCAGGTTATATTTTATGACATTGGAATCGCAATAAACGAAACAATTTATGTTTGAGTGATTGATGTATATATATATATATATATATATATATATATATATATATATATATATATATATATATATATATATAGATCGATATATATATAATTATATTTATGTATCGATCTATACTATATATATATATATATATATATATATATATATATATATATATATATATATATATATATATATATATGTATATGAAGAAAAATATACAGAAAAAAACAAACAAAAATCTTAATATGCAATTATGCTGTATTAATGTTAATATAAAGTCAACGTCGGACGTTTCGCTCTATTTTAGACCATCTTCAGGATATTTTCATTTAAACATAATTAACATTAGAACATATAAAATTCAAAATGAAAAGACGATGGATATTAAAGAGCACAACTAATTCAAACAGATAACTGAAATTTTTATATAAGATCAGCGTTCCGTTTAAATATGATCACGTTGTCGCCACGTGGGCGATGTTGTGAAAACGTATTCGAAGATGATTTCCAAATATTAAAATATTAAAAAAGTCGATTGAACTATTTTATATAAAAAGTTCAAGAAATCCCTTCCGTTGATATAGGAATACGCAGAGATCAATAGGTTCTTATATCTTCATACAAGCTTGAAGTCCTCCACGTTACAAAGCAAATCAAAAATGATTTCAAAATATGTTTATATATATATATATATATATATATATATATATATATATATATATATATATATATATATATAAACATGGAACTAAATGCAAGAAATCTATACCTGTACTTTTAAATGTATAGGCCTATATGTGTGCACACACACATACACACACAGACATATATATATATATATATATATATATATATATATATATATATATATATATATATATGATGTAATATTAAGAAAAACATTACAAGTGGTTCTGATTTTAAATGCTATGATTCTAACATGGTAAGATATTTAACGTTTGAAAATGTTGGTTAACGTTTATTCCGAATTGTATAAATATGAGGTTTGATAATAATAGTTTTATCGAACATAAGGCCCGCATCGGGGTTTCGGGCCAAAACTCGTGGTTCAGTCGTTCATATAAATCAACTGAACCTTTGTTTATTTATTTTATAATGTTTATATATTTTTGTTTTCACAAACTTTAAACATTTTTTTTATTATTATCGATATTTTCTTAATTTACATTTCAGAAGCCATAAAAATTGTTTTATTAGTCCATGTCGAACACGAATAAAAAATAGACAATAGAGATATTTCGTTGTTATTGAAGTTTTGTTATTTGCATGGACTTCTGTGCAGGAAATCAATGATCACCTGCGTAACACAATATTTTGGGCTCAGGCTTGTTGTCCTCAGAGAAGGTGATTCACGTGTCGGCCTTTCTGAGGTAGTAAATATTTTGGAAAGATAAATACCTTTCCCGAAATAGAAAATGAATACAACAAAAACTTATACTTTTCTTGTTGGTAAAACAACATTTACACGTGAAGCATTTGTAATATTCTCTCGTAGATATCTACGTGCAAAACACAGAGAAACACGGACGCTAACTTTAAGATTTATGCAAGAAAATACATGATATAAAATCAAATACAATTTTAAAAAAATATCTTAATCAACTATGTGCCGTTTTTCTTAATGAGGTTGACGGTCATTGCTATCCACACCTTCCTATCCTTTGTAGCCTTCGTCTCCTATTCTGATTTACTCAACCCAGACCTCAAGTCGAAATTCTGTTATCGCTAATGATACTCGAAAACTGGTCGGTTCTCACTAATGAACCAGCAAGAACCTGACTCTGTATGGTATCCTCTACCATAACCAGATCAGGACGAAAATGGAGTACTGCTGCCCTAAATGGAAAAATGATGCTCATTCTTCACTTTTAATTCTCAAAAAGGGCCACTGCTTACTTGTCGGTTTCGAATTATTCTCCAACCTAAAACCCCTTTATCATAGACAAGACGTCGCAAACCCCTCGCCGGCCTATCGCTATTTCTATGGAATGTGTTCAAATGAACTACACTCCTTAGTTCTACCGTCACGCTTAAGGCTCGCCATGTCACGCTCATTGCAGCGAACCACCTTCATTTCCTTCACTTTGGTCAGATATAAGTTTCACTCTTGCAGCTTCTTCCAACGAACTTTTGCTTTGTATAAACGATTTTTAAGCAGATGCCTCCCCGATCACTACAATAGTAGTCTCTTCAAGTCCAGCGTGAAACGTTATATTCCACATAAAGTTGTCCATATTATTCTGTAACCTTCTACCTTGAGTGAGTCTCGGGCCTTATACTCATATCTGAAGGAACTCAGAAACAAACATATGAATACTATCTATACTCATCGAACTGAAACATACGCGTTCTTGTACGGAAAAAAGAACAGTTAATTCTTTTTTTTTTACACCTCTCTCGTTTTAGCACTCTGGGAGTGTTGAACCCCAGGCCTTTGGTAAGGTATCTGTCTAGTAGTATCACCTGCCTCAGTACTAATCAGAATATTTCGCTTATCCGGCTATCTTGCTTGAGTCCCGTATTCTTTACGGTGTTTTGCAAGCGAAAACGAGACTATAATAATGTAGTAAAAAATAACGGCAGAGTCTAAAATTGTCTCTGCGTTCTTGTGGGTAACAAGTTATTTTCCACCCTATAACCACTTTATCATTATTTTCTACCCGTCGCAAACCGATCGCTGGTCTGTCGCTTTTTCCATTCAGAGTATTCATATGAACTACATTCCCGAGTTCCACCAGCCGTAATCTTCACGGCTAAGGCCCACCAGGTGACGCACATTGCAGCTAACTAGCCTCGTTCCCTTCATATTGCTTTGGTGAGCACTTCCACTCGGGCAGCTCCTTCGCATGAACCATTGCTTTGTGGAAACGACTCACAAGAGGTTGCTTGCCTTGATCACTGTAATCTTAATATGTTCAAGACAAGGGTCAAACTTTATATTCCACACATATCCGCCTAAGCTCTCCCTCTTACTTTGTCTCTCTCAACCTAGAGCTCCCCTTATTTCTTGTACAGGGTGAACATCATTGTAAGTAAGATTCGGATTTTTAGTCTCATTCATAATTCATGTTCTGCTATCTATTTGTACAACTGAGGTTGCATACTCACGATTCCCTGTGTCGTTTTTTCTTCAGGATAACCTGTGTGTGTGTCAAATTTTCCAGGCAATTTTTCTTATTACGTGTCTTAGAAATTTTAAGAGTCGCATTCTGATTTTAAATATGAGAGTCCCTTTCGTTCCAAAACTTTACCGTTAGTAGAATGTCTAGTTCAACGTATTCTGTTACTCCTTCTGTAAAACCACATTTCTCTTGCTTGAAATCTTCATCTATGCGTACGTTCGAACCACGTTGAAACACGGTTTCTCGTACGAAGTTAAGCTACCTCGTGCCTGTTCAGTCCCTAGGTGGGTGATAGCTTGGGAATACCCAGTAAGCTAGGATGTGCAGATGGTGTAATGAATAACACTTCGGAATTTTTAATCGAAGAACCGAGTTCTAATTCCCGTTAAGTTCGATATATAAACTTATGAGCAAATGCCCTTGGGAAAGGTATAAATCCACATCATTCTCCCCCAGCTATGGGTTAATTATTAAGACTTTTCTCACAAAAAGCATTACTATCTCAAAATAAAAAAAAATCTTACAATCGCAAAAATTATTTTATTGCTTTAGATACCCTGCAACACAGAGTCCTTGGTGAGCCTGGCTGCCATACGATCCGAATGGAGAGGAACCCTGACCAAGCACCTCAAGTCCGGGGAGGAGAAGCTGACACAAGTCGCCACGGAAAGGCGGGCTCGCAGAAAGCAAAGTGATAGCTCCAACAGACCAGAGACAGAAAACACATGCGACCTCGACAACAGAGATTGTCACACCCGCATCAACCTCTACAGACGTCGATGCGCCAGCCAAGCAGACAACTAGGATGCCACCCATGATCACCGCTGACCGACGGAGGCTTACATATATCAAATTCTTATTATGCATGAATCTCCCACTTCTTCCCACCAGCTATGGGTTAAATAGCATGACTTATATCACTAAATTATCTAAAAAAAAATTCTTAAAATCTAAAAATATTTTATTGCTTAGATAGCTTGCAAAGAATTGAAAAGCCGTAAAAAACGAATCAATAAATTAATTAAATACTGATTAGCTACACAGGCATGTTTCTTAAATTTATTAACATTTATATGAAGTATAAATCTAGAGAAACTACCGTGATCATAAAATGAGGGATCTGTTTAGATATTGATTGTAATATATAATTAATCTCCCATTTTATATTCACTTAATTTCTATTTTGTGTATCGAATTCTAGTTAGGTATGAATCCATGTCTTCTCACGCCCCAGGTATGATTAATTAGCAGGACTTGTATCACGAAATTATTATTATCCAAGAAAAATTATTATAATCTAAAAATATTTTCTGACTTTACATAATCTGCAAAGGGTTGATAAACCCTAGAGATCTAATCAATCAATCGCTATCATCGCTGGAGAGATTGTCCAACATTCACTGTCGTATAGGAAGATCGATATTATATAAAAGTTCAGCACTGTGTGTTCTTAACGAAATGTTCCTAGCTTATTAATACTTTATTTTTGGAAGTTATCGTTTGCTATTTCAGTTTGCTTGTATCACGCTT
Source organism: Acanthosepion pharaonis (assembly GCA_903632075.3). NCBI lineage: Eukaryota > Metazoa > Mollusca > Cephalopoda > Sepiida > Sepiidae > Acanthosepion > Acanthosepion pharaonis. Next base: position 2,177,691 of record CAHIKZ030000979.1, on the reverse strand, counting down.
TTTGTCCCCCGTGAAAAACACTTCCCAGATATTTCAGTTGTTATTCTTAATTAATTTTTCATTTTTCCAATTCGTCACTGACATGTTGAGTTGTTTCATTGGCTGACATACATTATCTCATCTTAAATTGATAGTCCTTTCTTTACAATATAGAGACACGCAAACTGTTTGCGAGACAAATTATAAGATGTGTATATGTCAGAATGTTGGAGAGCTCATGAGAGTACTGATAAAAAGTAGTAAAAAAACTAACCGTGCTTAAAAACTGATCTCTGACTGAGGCAGCATGTAATCAATTGTGGTTTTCTTTTTAACAGCATATCAATCTCAATAAATTATTTAATAACGACAAGATTTTTTAGATAATTTCGTATGAATAGAATATGTATTAATATTTGTCTTTTCAAAAATATATTCCTGGTAATATTTTTTTCAAAAATGTATTAAGGCTATTTTTTTTCAAAAATATATTACTGGTAATATTTTTTTCAGAAACTATATTACTAGTAATATATTTTTCAAAAAGATATTGCTGGTATTTTTTAAGAAAATATACAGCTGGTAATACATTTATTTCCAAATTGTAATGATTTTCATATTTTTTTCATAATTATATTACTGGTAATATATTTTTCAAAAATGTATTGTGGGTATTTTTTTTTTTTTAGAGTATTGCTGGTAATAATTTTTTAAATGTATTGCTGGTAATATTTTTTTTTCAAAAAATATATTGCTGGTATTTTTTAAATATATTGCTGGTAATTTTTTTTACACACACATATATATATATATATATATATACATATACATATTTAAATTCCACTCTAATCCATGACATTCACTTACGTGATAATACCCTTGGGAAAGGTATGGATCCTTGTCTTCTTCTCCCCTAGTTATGGGTAAATAGCAGTACAGCCTGGGTTCTATAGCCTTGGATAGCAATTGGTGTAGAAGGATAACTCTGAATTCAAAACCTGCGGAGGGTCGTTTGTGGACCTTGTGGCACGTAGTGCACGAGGTTTTTGTATTCGGCTCTTGAAAACACAAAGCGTTCTCCACTATAATCAAATCATATGTGCAGGGGTCTGACTGTCGGTTCCTAGGAACTGAGTTGCTTGATCCTCATACGCCGAAAACGACGAGAGAGTCCAGCATAGTAACCCTCTACCTCCATATATATATATATATATATATATATATATATATATATATATATATATATATATATATGTGTGTGTGTGTGTGTGTGTGTTTTTATTGTAAAATTTTCAAAATGTATGGTGGTATCTTTACTATAAAATCTGTTTTATACTTTCATAGCGTTTTGAACCCAGTTTGGGTATTAACTATTTGCCCATAGCTGGTACCCTAACAGGTGCCACCACCCCCCGGGTCAGGGTGGATCTGGGAACTGAAGCAATGAAGAGGTGGTTACAGGCTCCTCAAAACCATCAGATCAGAAGCATTGCTGCCAGATGTTGTTTATCGACATACCCAGGACGAAAACAACTGTGAATTATAGCGCCGAAACCACACCACTCTGGACGGTACTGCTCACGACCAACTGGTTTTGAATTCAGCGTTGTCCTTAGTCTTAACTCTTTGTCAGCCAAGGCTAGACACGTCAGTGTACCTTGCTATTACATCCGTAGCTGAGTGGATAAGAGATAGCTTCATAGTTTTCCTAAGGTTATTTTTTGCTTAAGTGGATGCAATTAACAGGCCATTAATTTGAACTCGGCACGCCGTTTCCTTTTTCCGCGCTGATAGCGTCTATGATACTCGCATTTACACCACTTAAATCATAGTCACAAACATAAATGCATTATTCATTTGGCGTTCTCTGTTGATATTTTCTTATTGTCTGGCGGTAGTATAGATTTGTATTTACTTATTTATTGAAATTACCCCCCCGTTATAAGTTCCAAGAGACACCCAATGTAGAGCTTTAATGAATTAGAATGTTGGAGGGGTAAGAAACCCAGATTCTGCGGACATTTGGGATAGAAAACGGTTGACCCTAGACATGAAAATATCAGGATCGTAGCGACGTGTGAAAGTATTCTCTCAGGAGACATATAGAAAGCAGGGGTACGAATTGACAAACCAGAGAATCTGAATAAAATTGAGGTTTTTATATTCCAGATATTCTGATCAAGGCTATATCCTAAGTTCATATTTTGGAAAGATAATATTGCGGACAAGGTTATATTCTGGTGTCTTATTTTGGAAAGATAATATACTAGATTAGTCTATATTCCGGGCTCATAAACTTGGAGGCTAATATTCTGGACTAGTTTAAATCTGAATAAAATGAAGGTTTGTATATTCCAGATTAAGGTTTGTATATTCCAGATATACTGATCAAGGCTATATCCGGGGTTCATATTTTGGAAAGATGATATTGTTCATAAGGTTATATTCTGGTGTCTTATTTTGGAAACATAATATTCTGGATTAGTCTATATTCTGGGCTCATAATCTTGGCGGCTAATAATCTGGACTAGATTAAATTGTGGGGTCATATTCTAGAAACATTATAGACTGGAGAAGGCTATATTCTGGGATCGTATTTTGGAAAGATAATGTTCTGGACTACGATATATTTTCGGGTCATATTCCGAGATAATATTTTGGACGAGGCTCTATTCAGGGAAGATTATCTTCTGGTTTACTACACAGGGTGTCGCAATTTTATTTTCTGTCGAAATGTATTTGATTCTCTTACACTGTCTCCTTTCTGTTATCTACGTACGACTGCATGTGCATTTGTCTGTGGATAAGGATTTAACTAATTACGGCTTCGTATAAACTTTCGTAAGAATCTATGTATATTATTGTAAAGAAATATGTTCTGCGTGTGTTGGTAGGAGTAGACGCGTCTGTTTGTGTGTGCGGGAGTAACGATAAACTGGTGTGAATCAGAGGTTGTATAGATAATTTGCTGACATTCAGTAGACGAAATTCAGTGGCTTTAATGTACAGCACGTCGGCCAGGAGGTGCGGGTTTGCTTCGAGAGAAAAGCAGAAATGAAAAAATCCACCTGAAGCCCACCTGCAGTGATAAAAAGCAGAGAATTTACTCAAGGAATATAAATCAGTGCTGAAGTCGTTCGGTGACAACGGAGAGGGCGTCGGTTGCTAGAGAAGCGAGATTAGAGACGGCGTTCAGCTCTGAAGCGAGTACAAACACAACCCACACGAATTTTACATGTCTACTCATCATATACCTGGACATATATATATATATATATATATATATATATATATATATATATATATATATATATATATATATATATATATATATATATATATATATACAGGAAAATTCTGAGTGCCGTCGAGGTATATACATTATAAATGGGAAGCTTATAAAATAATTAAAGCTACACAAAATTGTGTACGTAGTTTACAAGAGTAATATATTATAAAGGTATACACACATAGATATATTATTTTTTTTACATATATATATATATATATATATATATATATATATATATATATATATATATATATATATATATATAATATACATATTTGAATATATATAATGTATATACTTATATATAATGTATATATTATATGTATATACATGTATATATAAAATGTATATATTTATATATATATATAATGTATATATTTATATATATAATTTATTTTTTTTTATATATATTATGTATATATTTATAAGTATAATGCATATATTTATATATATATATATATATATGTATATTTATTTATATAGATAATTTATATATTTATATATATATAATGTATATATTCATATATATAATGTATATATTTATATATTTATATAACGTATATATTTATATATGTATATAATTTATATATATATATATATATAAATATATAATGCATATACTTATATCTATAATGTATATATTTATATATATATATATAACGTATATATTTTATATATGTATATAATTTATATATATATAAAATATATAATGCATATACTTATATCTTTATGTATATATTTATATATATATATAATGTATATATTTATATATATAATGTATATATATATATATATATATATAATGCATATATTTATATATAATGTATATATATATAATGTATATATTTTTATATATATATATATAATGTATATCTTTATATATATATATTATGTATATATTTATATATATATATATAATGTATATATTTATATATATATATATATATATATATATATATATATATATATATATATATATATATATATATAAATATAAGAATATGTATATATAATAAAATATACGTTAAAAATATAAAATAACCTGAGTGATCAGTGCGAAAGTCGACAGAGTTTAAATATAGTATATTATAATAATATATTTAACTAAATAATATTGATATTTAATAAAAATCCCTTACTCAGAATTTCATGCTGTAAAACAATGGTTAGGTGTATAAAGTATCAATTGATATGCCTGTCAATTTATATATATATATATATATATATATATATATATATATATATATATATATATATATATATATATATATATATATATATATGGGGGTATATTTATATATATATATATATATATATATATATAAATATAAAAATTATTAGATTTATTTTTTATCCAACATTTTTATTGTTTCAAACTTTATTATAGCAGTTACTTCGTATTTAAATTGAACGTCCATTTATTAAAATGTTTGTATCATGTTTATCAGCCTGAGCCTTCGAGAAATCTTAGAAAATAAAATTGGTTCAAAGGAGAATAAAAATGACTCGTCTATTTCAATTATGTAGAATCCATTATAGTAAAACCTGAAGTCATAAAATACACACACTCAAACACGCATATATTTATTTTTCTTGTGTTCGTATAAATGTTTTAATGTGTTGACCCGGTTTAAAAATATTCGAAAATTCTAGATATACACTAAAAATTGCATACATTCAGTTATAAATAAAAACCATCGTTGATGATGGCTAAAAGTTTAGCCGGAAGCGCTCGGATATGCAGAACATTCGAGCAATTTTTAAATACTTTATGCACAGAAACGAAAATGCGAACACGCGGCAAAAAAGATTAACCGCAATGCCTTGACAGTCTTTTTTAAATGAAACATGTACAGTGTAACCAGGATATAAGAGACCCGGATATAAGAGAAACCCGGATATAAGAGAGATTTTTCTGGTCCCAAATTACAGCCTGTGTTAATGTATATAAAATAGACCAAACCCGGATATAAGAGAAACCCGGATATAGAGACTTCTTCTCCGGTCCTGACAACTCTCTTATATCCGGGTTACACTGAATAAAATATATATATATATATATATATATATATATATATATATATATATATATATATAAACTCTTCTGCTTTCTCAAGACGTACTTTTGGATTTTGTTCAGTGTCTTTTTCTCGAATATTTGATATGCCTTAAATCGCAATCTCTATAAATTAATATCTAAAATTCGCCATTTACGTCCGACCTGACGAAAGTATCGATATGCATCAACTTGAAAATGTATTTCGTATTTTCCTCCTCTTTTCGTCTTTTGGGCGATCCGTTTGTAACAAAATACAATCAAGAAATTTGTGTTCTTATACTCGTAGATAATACAGGCGTATACCATACTTGCACACATTTGGACACCTCTGAACAGAATATCACATATATATGCACTTGAAAATTAGATCCGCTTATTTGAAGCAGAAAAACATATGAAATTCTTCTTATACTCTGACTTTTGCCTTACACCGGATGGGACTATTACAGAAACCAACCATGTCGGACAAAAACGCATGGATCAAATCCCCGATGATAGCAAAATTAATTATTCCTGACGGTGAGTGTAAAGGAAAGAGGACATCTAAAATTGACAAATTGACACGGATAAAAGACGAGCACGGCAAATGAAAAGCAAATACACTTAGCAAAAAGAAATAAACAAAATAGACGGAAGTGTGGCAATTGCAGCCGGAAGTTAGTCATTTATCTCTATTGAAACGCTATCTTCTCTAAAGAAAATGTCACAGCAAGTGTGTTCGACCAGCAAACACTACTTGTCACAGAGAGACAGAAAAGAACTAATACACATGGAGCCGACTACAGCAATAAAATATAAGAAGGATCACAGATGCATATGGATGTCTCAGTTTAAGGCAATCGTCAGCTGCCAAGCAGAGACATACGTCTAAATAAAAGATTTCGTAAAAAAACACGTCATGGTCACATATGTAGCATTTCTTTGAAGAGAGTTTTGATGCAGTATGAAGATATATGCTTTAGATAATTTCAATGACGAAGCAAAGATTAATATTGTACTTGGTACGGTGTTTTCTAACAATATCAATAATGTCGATTACGATGATGAGTATAGGGGATGATCGAAGCAAATAGATTAATAGATTATTGAGTGTAGCACGTCTCATATCTTTCTGTTTTTTCAGTTTTTCAGCGGCAATCTCATATAATTTATTTTCCACCATAGGCCCAGGTGAACAGTGGTAATTTATCTTTCCACCATAGGCCCCGGGGAACAGTGGTAATTTATCTTTCCACCATAGGCCCAGGGGAACAGTGGTAATTTATCTTTCACCATAGGCCAAGGGGAACACTGGTAATTTATCTTTCCACCATAGGCCCAGAAGAACAGTGGTAATTTATCTTTCCAACATAGGCCCAGAGGGACAGTGGTAATTTATCTTTCCACCATAGGCCCAGGGGAACAGTGGTAATTTATCTTTCCACCAAAGGCCCAGGGGAACAGTAGTAATTTATCTTTCTACCATAGGCCCAGGGGAACAGTAGTAATTTATCTTTCCACCATAGGCCCAGGGGAACAGTGGTAATTTATCTCTCTACCATAGGCCCAGGGGAACAGTGGTAATTTATCTTTCCACCATAGGTCCAGAAGAACAGTGGTAATTTATCTTTCCACCATAGGCCCAGAGGAACAGTGGTAATTTATCTTTCCATCATAGGCCCAGAGGAACATTGGTAATTTATCTTTCCATTATAGGCCCAGGAGAACAGTGGTAAAGTAGATCTAAATAAATAAATGGTAAATTCTGTTTGTCTGTATGCGTGAACCACCCTCTAACTCAGGCCACACTTGCTCTACATAGACATATACCTTTTTATAATTAGGATGATCCTGGGATGTAAAATCTGCCCTTCCTCGTGTTTGAAAATCCAGCACTGGGATTAGTGTCCGAATGAGGAGGGAAATGTTAATTCAAATTTTAAAATAACTGAAAAAAATTAGTTGTTTTTTAAAAGTTGTTAATTTATATTGAGTTGAAAGTAACACATTTTTTGAATTTAAAAAGGTTTATTTCAAATTCATTTTAAAATTCTTTGTGAATTGAAGAAATCAACTTTATTTCTTCAAAATTCCAAATTATCAGAGGTATCGTGACGTTAGGTTTTGACGTACCAACATATGTACAAATAACTTACATATCATCCAAAATCTTCTGCCTTGAAGAATTCAATTTTCGGCCTGAAATGGAATTTCGGCCAAAATCGGAGTTTAGGCCCAAATCGAACTTTCGGCCAAAACAAGTCTTTTAGCCGAAATTAGACATGTAGCCCGAATCAGAGCTAAAGTGAGGTTTTGAATTTCAAGTGATTGATTTGAGGAGTTCAAACTTATTTCTTCAAAAGGAATGCGTCTTTTATGCTAGCATGAAATACAAACAAAAGAAATTTAATATCTGTACATAATACATCTTCTGTGATGATGTATTATGTACACTATTTATATTATTGGCATTATTGGCATTAATGTCCTCATCTTTGTAGCCTTATTTATTACAACGTTTCGGTCGTTGTACGCTACGGCCTTCTTCAGGTGGTTGGAATGTCGAACTGAAACCTTTATTTCGCTCACTGTGGTAGCTTGTTCTAGTTCCACGTGTCATGTTTAATGGACGTCAGTTATCTCCTGTTAATTCCCCACTCCAAGTTCTGCTCTGCCTTAACCTGGTATTGAACTCACACTCTTTGGGTCCTGTCACTGGATCAAACTAACGCCTTTATCCACTGTTCAATGTGCCCATATTTACTTTTCCTTCTACCAAAACTCTATCTAGCCTAACCGGCTGTAAAATTTTCTATATCCGAACATGTTCTACCCAAAGTTTGAATTTATCCCATTTTATTAACCCAGCACTTTCTTTTTTTCTTTCTTTTCTTCTATTTTCAAATATCTCGCCTGCTTTCCTCCCTATACATGTCGACTACATGAGATAATATTTGCTTAGGTACCTCCACGAAATCGCTAAAAAAAGAGCATAGCTTGATGAAAAAGACGCCAACCTTGCCGAAAACAAAATTTTATTGTCTAAATGCTTATGTTAGTATTAAGAGGAAAGACCAAAGTTTTTTAATTATTTTAAAAAATTTCCTTCTTTTAGAACATTCTAAATTTTGATTAAAAAAACTTTTTTCTATTTGTATCAGCGGAACTAGTAAATAACATAGACAATTTTAGCACGTTTTTTTGGTATGACACACGTTAATTTGAAAATCGTGCAAAATAGAAATAATTATCGGATGTTAATGAAACTTTCAGGAACTATTCACAGATGATCGAAATTATTATAAATATGTTTTTTTTATGAAAGTCATGGTAGAAATATTTTTTAAAAATATTTATTACCCCCCCATAACTAATTTTATGAAAACGCTAGAAATTCGATCGCATCGGTTTTAGTGATTACAATAATTAAAAGCACAGGGCTTTGAGGAATGCAAATCATGTTTTTTTTTTTTTTAATTGGATACGCAGTACCTGAAAATCAGCTCTGAATTGTAACATACAAAACTCAATAAAACAAAGATATTATTTAATTTCAAATGCTTTTATTTGCTTTTAGTTGTTTTTAAGAATATGGACAATATTTTCTGAAGGCAAAAAAATTTCGATGAAAATGAATTTTAATAAAATTATTTGTTATTTCATTAATTATAATAGATTTTACATTTAAGTTGTTCAAATATTATAAAATTAGTTAAAAGCCGCATCGGCTTTCATAAGTGTCCTTATGAGATAGATCATTTTTTAGCGCGTTGTAAATTGTATCATTTTGACTAATCAGAAGATACCCAGTAATTAAAAAATGTAATTTTGTGCTTATAATCGAGCTGTAATTATAAAAAACGGAAGACCAACCAGAATATAATTAAGTTGCGTTATTTGAGTTAAGCATTGTTCTCCGCTGTTAAGGCCTTTACTTTTGCGAAACACGTGGAGAAGTTAATTTGATTTTTCAATTTCAACTGAGAAGGGTACCTACAAGTATCAGTATCATCTTATGAAATTTATATGATCTTATTTTTTATATTAATCTCAGTTACGACATTTTTCCATAAATGAAATATCAAAATTAATAATAAAATGAATGCAAATATAAATAACAGTAGAATGTAATAAATGTACATAAAATTATAGTATTTTATGTACAATTCTGATAAAATTTCATAAGAAAAGTACCTATAAATTAATTAGATACCTTTCTTAAGAAATATGAAATTTAATGTCACTCTTAACAGTTTTATTTTAATTTCTTTTACAATATATTTCCCATAAAGCATCATAAACGTAAAGGTGAAAGCTAAGTACAAAAAAAATTAGACCGCTGAAAGTTTTCGTTAAAAATAACGGGGTAAATAATTTGTTCACGTAAATGTAAATTATTTCACTTTTCTCCTTCCGTAGAACAAATTAGCCTCATGGAATTCGTAAATATATCATTCATCACATGTCAAGAGACGCGAAAGTTTATGACCTGCTTTGTTTTATTTTCAAATTACATCTTTTGGCACAAAAAGCTAAGTTAAGTTTGGTTCAAAATATTTTAAATAAACATTATAATTTCTGATTTTCTTAAAATAAGTTTTGAAAAAATGATAATTGATATTTAAAAAAAATTTAAAGATCAGATTTCCATTTTTTTAAAATGGAAATAGTCAATTTTGCTGACTCAAAAAAACTAGATTTTTAACGAAAATTTCGGACGTGCTAGGAACGATTAAAAAAAAGAAAAAATACCCCCAAAAATACTTTGATCTATCCTCTTAATAATAACAAACATTTAGACGATAAAATTTTGTTTTCGTCAAGTTTGGCGTCTTTTTCATCATGCTATGCTCTTTTTTTAGCGATCTCGTGGAGGTACCTATAATTTGTTCAATGAAAATTTTTTTAACTTTTTGTGAAAAATAAAATATCCAATAAGTATTAGACAAATATACGTCCAAATAAGCTTTCCGTGTGGTTATTAAAAGTGTTATGATGTTGATTTGGGGTTAGTAGAGACAAACGCCAAATAACACGTAACAATAAAAAGGGTTTTAATAGGTTGGTAAAAAAGTACAGAAATCGCCTGAGTAGTCAATAACTAGCTCAGCTAAGAACTTCTCTGTCTATCTGTCTCCTCCCATGTCAAATGACATGCCACTATTTAAAGTCTTTGTTCGCAGACAAGTTCATGTTCAAGAGGGGTGGTAGGTTTCCGACACAACAAAAAGAGAAAGCAAAACGACGTGTTGGCTCATATTGTATTTATCTCCAAGTACTTTCGCATTGCATAATCTCATCATCAGGGTATTGTTAATTATAGACTAAGTTTTTATGAAATGGACAAAGTCCGACAATTATTTTAAGACATTTTTTTATGTTTATACGTTCTTTTTATAGATACAAATATTCAGGCCGGTAAATGTCGTTAATACTTTTTATTATAAACAGAGCATTTACTTAAATATCTGTATCTATAAAAATAACGTATAAGCATAAAAAATTTCTTAAAATAAGTATTTAGTATTCATTGTTGTGAAGGACAAAATTTGTTGTGGTCATCCGAAAATTAGCATTTTTTATGTGGAATCACGAACGCTGTATAATGGTTTGGGTGAAAGACACCATTTAAGGGGGTGGGGGGGTAACTAGGTATGAAAAAATTCCGATTTCAGTAGTTGCTAGGTAAAGGAAAATCTATTAATGACATGCGCTAATATTTAAAGACTATCTATTGTACACCTTTTGAAATTAATTTTATTCCGGTTTGGTTTCAAATTTTTTTTATATAAATAGCTTCGAGAATTTTTAGTTTGTGTTTATTGTTTTCGTGGAGTTATTTTCGACAAGAATTTTTCTGCATTGCGAGTGTGGACAGGTATGTTGGAAATGTATAAAAATATTCATAACCATGAACACTAAATATTAAAAGGGATCTTATCGAGAATAAATAGACAGAATATTCCAAGATATATATATATATATATATATATATATATATATATATATATATATATATATGAGAAACTATATATTACCAAGTTTATAAAAAATAAACATTTACTGAATCAGAGAAATGAAATAGCTATTTTATGCCGTCATTGTCAAAAGTTTTCCTTTAATAATATTTAAAAATAAAAATAAATTTAAAAAGTACGACCAGGTAATATACATACTTATATTTAATGTGAAAAAATAATTTTATATACTGTAAGTAATTCTATTACATTTACTTGTATAAAAAAAAAAATTAGTCTATTAAAATAACAGTGAAAATATTTTAAAGTTGTATTTAAAATTGTAGTTAAAACGAATTCTAACCTAAACATCTTTTAAAATTGTAGTTAAATAAAACATTCTAACCTAAACACCTCTCATAAAGTACTACCGGCACTTAAATGAATCCAATAAAACACCTACTGAAAAATGAAATTATGACGAAAAGCTAGATGTAGGCCATTGAATGACCCATGTCCTTTGTACATACATGTGAAACTATATATTACTAAGTTTATATATATATATATATATATATATATATATATATATATATATATATATATATAAATAAAAAAAGTTAATAAATAAAATTAACTAAATCAGAGAAATGAATTAGCTATTTTTGCCGTAAGTGCCATAAATTTTACTTAAATAATATTTATATATAATATTTCAAAAATCGTAATAAACATATACTTGATATGGAAAAATAATTTTACTTACTGTAAGTGATTCTAATACATTTACTTCTATTAAAATAAATATAGTCTATTAAAACTAACAATGAAAATATTTTAAAGTTGTAATTAAAATTGTGCTTAAATAAAATGAATTCTAACCTAAACTTCTTTTAAATTGTAATTAAATAAAATGTTTTCTAACCTAAAGACCTCCCTCTTAGCACTACACGCAATTAAAAGAATCCAATAAAACACCTACAGTAAAATGAAATTAATATGTAATGCTAGAAGATGTAAGCTTTTGAAGGACCCATGATCTTTGTACTTACATGAGAAACAATATATTACTAGGTTTATTTAAAAAAAAGTTTACTAAATCAGTGAAATTAAGTAGCTATTTTGCCGTCATTGTCATGAATTTTACTTAAATAATATTTAAATATAAAAAAATTAAATTTGTAACCTAATAATTTACATACTTATACTTGATGAGAAAATAATTCTACATACTGTAAGGGATTCTAATACATTTAATTGATCTTAAAAGGAATATAGTATATTAAAAATTAAAAGTGAAAATATTTCAAATCGTAGTTAAATAAAACGTATTCTTACCTAAATACCCCTCAAAAATCTTTAAATATACAAATGGGAAAAAAAAATGCAGTAAGAATTTTTGCCGTTAACAATAAAAGTTTTAAAAAATCCAGACGACATGCATTTAAGGGATGTTAGATTTCATTGAAGAATACATCCCTACCCCCTACCAAAACGTAACTAATAACTGATACATCAAAATAGAGACATAATGAACACGCAGACACCCCTTGTCTAATGGAAGTGGATTTATCTGTAACCTTGGAAACGTGAATTATGATTTTAGCTGTATCTTTAAAACCCAGTAATTTTAAAAGTTAATCCAAAATTCGCTTGAGGATGAAATGGAACTAATGTCTTTAATTTAATTACAAAATACGTAAGAAATTCGAACTCGACTCTCCGATTCCTCAACCTGAGCCATCCATCCACCGTGTATTATATATATATATATATATATATATATATATATATATATATATATTATATATATATATATATATATTTGAGTTACGGACCCTCGATCGTCAGACAACATGTTAAATTTTTAAATTTTGTATTTATTTATGTTTGTGTATATCAGCGTTTTATTCTAGTGGGTGGAAAATGTGTTGTCGGAATCCACTCATACGTAAACAAACATACAATAATACACGTTCACGCATATATATATATATATATATATATATATATATATATATATATATATATATATATATATGTGTGTATATATATATATATATATATATATATAATGTCAGTCAGTTATGTGCCATGAGTGACGAGGTAGATTTGTTCCCGCAGTATGTTACCATTTCTTTCTGCGGTAGACCAGTTGCCATACAAGGTTATAGAACACGGCCTGTCCTGCTATTTACCCACAACTGCAGGGAGAAGAAGAGGATTCACACCTTTACCAAGGGTATTAGCACGTAAGTGAATGTAATGGATTCAAGTGGAATTCGAACTCGCCTCTCCATTACCCAACCGTTAAAATGTATTTTATTTTTAAAGTTTTTAAAGCATTTTCTATTAGCTTTTAAGTATATGTCCGTATGAATGGTAAGTTCCCAAAATTGAAATATACAATATATACAAATGAAATAAAAAGGAAAAAAATCATTAGCACAATGGGAGATTATAAAAATGATGAAGAAAGTGAAAGAAATTGAAATCTCTCTATAGAAGAGAAACTGACAATAATTGAATTCAAATACATGGATGGATTATTAAACAAAAGAAAGCAATTATTTCGCGCTGTCCTCCCGATGACACACTTCAGTTGAAGAACGTGAGAAGGAAAGTTAGAGCTTAGGAATCTCCAAGAGTCGCCCATTTTAGAAATCTCGTAGAATGCATATAACAGTGCGTAAATGGGTAAATATTAAAAACGAAAGTTATTGTGATGTTTTTTAGGAATCTATTTTAAATGTATTTGAAACAGACCACTCTTATATACATAAAAAGGGAATATAAAAATCATTGTTTTTCATTGGTTAAGCAGACCTCACAAGCATCTCTTTTATGAAGCAACGTTCATTTGTATAATGCATGTTTTACTCTGTTTTTATGCGTATCATAATTGAATCGGTTGTGGACTGGGGCAGGTATTGGCTGGTTAACTTTACTGCCGCAGTAACAAAACTACTCTCTATTACTCAGCAGGGAGAACCATCCCTTCCTCTTATTAGAATGTCTGACGCTCAACTCCACAAGAGCACCTCATTCTGACTCCTCGGTCTCATATTGTCCCCTGACCTGAGATGGAACGAATACGTTGAGTCAATAGCTTCGTCCACCGCTAAGAAAGTTAGCTCCATATGCCGCGCCAGGAAATTTTCATCGCCGGATTCGATCCTTCAAATCTACAAATCAACCATTCGCCCTTCATGAAGTATTGCTGCCATATATGGTCTGGAGCCCCTTCCAATTGTCTCAAGGTCCTTGATAAAATCCAAAGACAGATATGCAATGTAATTGGCCCTGATCTGGCATATTGTCTGTAGCCGCTCTTTCACAGAAGTGCCGTCGCCTCCCTTTGTCTTTTTTACAAATACTTTCACGGTAACTGCTTCGATGAGCTGCTTTCGCTGGTTCCCAGATTTCATGAATTTAAGCGTTCAACTAGGCTGGCATCTCGCTCTCACCCTTTCACTGTCGAAACTGTTAAATGTAGCCGTCTCTTCTACTCCAATAGCTTCATGTCTCGTACCTCTCGCCTGTGGAACACTCTCCCCTTTTCCTGTTTCCCTGATAACTATAATCTCCCTCTATTCAAATGTAATATCAATCGACGTCTCCAGATGCCTTGATCTATCCCCTATCCTTCTCTTCATCCTTTCCTCTATAACTGCTATTTGTTCTCGCGCCTACTTCGAAACCCTTTACGTTGCTTGGGGTTGAATGCTTAAAAACAAAAATTCTAATCCATATTTCATTTCTCTTTGATCTCGCTACATAAAGACAAAAGCAAAACTTATCTTAACCGATTCGTTTCGTCATCTGATGGACTTTATCAAGACAAATATGAGGATTTTGTATATAACATGTCTAAACAAAATATTTATAAACAAAAAATAAGCAGGTAGTTATTTTTTTCAAATTTTTCCCTTAACAATTTTGAAAAACTAAGAACATTTTAACTTTTTGTTTATAAATATTTTGTTGCAAAATAAAATTATCATATTTCCCTCGATAAAGTCCTTCGGGAAAAGAAAGGCTTCGTCTAACACGTTTTCCATTTGTCTTTATTCATATTGTCATTTTACAGAAATATTTAGTTATATAACACATAAACACACACACATATCTATCGATCTCTCTCTCCTTCTCCCTCTCTCTCTCTCCTTCTCCCTCTCTCTCTCCTTCTCCCTCTCTCTCCCTCCCTCCCTCTCTCTCTATATATATATATATATATCTGTGTGTATATATATATATATATATATATATATATATATATATATATATATAAATTAATTGATTTAAAATTTAAAATATGTTTTTTTCGTTACACAGTTCTAACCATTTTTCAAAATGGAAGCTAAAAGCCCTGAATTTAATTTTGTAATTAAATTAAAGACATTAGTTCCATTTCATTTCAGGGGCTTTTAGCTTCCATTTTTTGAAACATGGTTAGAACTGTAGCGAGAAAAAAACAATTAATTTATAATATTAATGCTCTGTAAATTTACATTGAGCACTATTTTGTAAAATAAAAATATCTATAAGAACACCGGATTATATATCTTACTGTTCTTTTTTTTATATATATATATATATATATATATATATATATATATATATATATATATATATATATATATATATATATATATTTGAATATTTTTTTTCCTATTCTACCACTCTTAACTTTTATCTATTAAACCCTCTTTTTATCTAAAATATTTAAATTATTATTTGAATAATTATTATTATTTGCTAATTTATAATTTATTAATTCATGATTAAAGTATTTCAATTTAAAATATTGCTTACATGGGCGAGGATATATATCTTTGCCCATGTAAGTAATATTTTAATAGTTTGCATTCACTTATTAATACTTTCAAACTTGAATCTTTGTGGGTTTGTCTATGTATATATCTCTGTCTTTATTAATCAATGTTTGTTTGATTGCCTACATATGCCTTTTATTTTAATGTATATGCGTCTGATATTATATTTCTTTATTTTTGGGTCGTGGGCATCTATTTCCTGTTTCGTCCGTGGTTTTACATGTTTATATATCTAAATATGAAATGGACAATTATTCTAAGACATTTTTTCTGTCTATACGTTCTTTTTATCGATACAAATATTTAAGTAAATGCTCTATATTATAATAAACAGCATTAACAACATTTACCGGCCTGAATGTCCGAGAAATTTTCATAGAAAATAGCGTCCTCCGACAGGAATCGAACCTGTATCCTATACGGAACCGTCATATAGCCTGACGTGCTTTTTACCGACCTTGCTAACCGAAACGCTCCTCTGTGGCAAAATCGGTAAAAGCACGTCAGGTTATATGACGGTTCCGTATAGGATACAGGTTCGATTCCCGTCGGAGGACGCATATTTATAATTTTGGACATTCAAGTATGTAAATGTTGTTTTTTTATTTTAAAACAGAGCATTTACTTAAATATTTGTATCTATACAAAAAGAATGCATAAATATAAAAATGTCTTAAAATATCTAAATATGTCTATGTTGTTTTGTATGATTGTGTATGTATTGTCATTTGCAACGTTTCTTGTTCTTCCCATATCATCATTTCAAATGTATCTATGTTGTTACAATATTTGTATCTCCTTAGACTAGCGTTTTCTCTAATCGAGATTTTGGCTTTTCGATTAAAACAGAATAAATGATAAAATATATGTATTTTTTCTCATTTCCTTCTTTAAATAATTTTATAATATTTTAAACTTAATATAGGTTAAATTTAAAATTGGTATTTTTTATTTTCAATTTTTTAGTAAAATTTAATCAGTTAGAATGATTTCTATTTTGGTCTAACATTAACATTGAGGCATTAATAATTAGCAAGTTTGTCTCGCTAGGACAATTACGACTGAGTAGTGAGTTCGATCCTCACTGGGTGCCCAATAATCTCGGTCTTGTGCCACATCTGAGATACGCTTTGAAAATCACTAATAATAATTATAACTAAGGTTCGTTGGCAAGTTTTTTTTGAATTTTCATATACTTGTATTTTAATTGGTCATTGTAGCTTATGTAACTGTGTTTCCCCTATCGAGGAGTGTTTGGTCGATCTGAACCTTTTAAAACTCTTTATTCTACATTCAACACCATCACTTGATAAGACACCAGAAGTGTTGAAACAAAATGCCTATTTTTGCACTGATGTTATAACATGTTTATCCTATAATTTCTGAATAAATACAATTACGTGTGTGTGTGTGTTTATGTGTGTGTGTGCAAGGAAGATTGTATTTCCCCCGCCCACAAAAAAAATGATCAACCAGGTTACTTTTAAACGATATTTTTTGTAAGATATCTGGTTTAATACTAATCAATCTCTTCATAGATGAACAGTAGACGAGGCATAAGAAATGAATTTCTACAGAATAATACTGAGAATTCGATGGATTGAACATGTTAACATCGATGTTTATGGAAAATAAAAACTCCAATGACACCTATAGTTGGAATCAGAAAGGAAACATCTTCTCTGGGAAGCTAATACGGAAAGAGTACATAGAAAACGTGACTCTTACACAACATATTTAAAACCGGAAGGACATCGGAAACAACGCATAACGTACGTAATAAACTAGTGGGTATGGATGGTAGAGGATGTGGGAGGAATAACGAAAACATAAAACTTAGTAAGAGCTACGAAGAGGTGACAGTTGTGGAATGATGGCATAATTCCTGAAGCGACATGACAGACAAGTAGAAGACAGAGAAGGGAAAGTTGAAGACACAGAAAAATGTGTTCGAGGATCAGAAGAAGAAGAAGAAGGAGGAGGAAGAGGAGGAGGAGAGAAATAAGAGGAGAAGGAGTAGGAGGATAGAAAGAAGAAGGAGGAGGAGGTAAAGAAGAAGGAGGAGGAGGGAAAGAAGAAGGAGTAGGAGGAGGGAAAGAAGAAGGAGTAGGAGGAGGGAAAGAAGAAGGAGTAGGAGGAGGGAAAGAAGAAGAAGAAGAAAGAAGAGTAGGAGGAGGGAAAGAAGAAGGAGGAGGAGGAGGGAAAGAAGATGAAGGCGGAGTAGGAGGAGGGAAAGAAGAAGATAAAGCAGAATATGTTGGGGAAGAAAAAGTCGAAGAAGAAGGGAGAAAAGAAAACAAAGATGAATGAGAAGGAGGATGAGAAAAAGAAGAAGAGGAGAAGGAAGAAGCGTTCGTACGAAATGTTTAATAGCAACAAAAGAGGGAATAAAATTTAAAGTTTACTGATGTGATTTTGACGGAATTATATCCAGTTATGTCTCTGAATAACTTACATCAAGATTTCTTTTAAAAGATCTTTAATCATTACAAATTTTACAATATAGTCTTTTTTGAAGAGTGGGCGTAATTTCCGCTAGGCCGACGCTGAAAATAATTCAAAAATTATTTTATTATCAATTGTCGGTCTGTGGATTTTTATTTTACTCAAAAACCTCATTTTACTTAAATACTTCATTTGTATGACTTCAAACGTTATTTTTTGTAAATACCCGTCTTTCAAATAGGCGCAACGTTTTTTGTTTTTTTTTAATTTCAATTTATACAGTGTGTATGACAGCGACCGTTTTGCGCACTAAAGATGCTTTAATACCGCATGGACATGGAATTTGGTAGGAGATATGTTGAAAATATTGATTTCTTGATAGTAAGTTATTTCTGGTAAGGAAAGTGTCACTGAACTTTTTGTTCATTTTTTCATTCATTTACCGATCATTAGTTTCGCACACACACACACACACACACACACACACTCACACATACACAGACATACACACACACACACACACACACACACACATATATATATATATATATATATACCCTTGGGCAAAATAATTGAAACAATAGCTTTCTTTTAACATACGGTCAGTTTTTTAGATTGACAGGGTTTAATCAATGTCTATTTTTTCCTAAGATTAAATCATTTGCATCGGTCTGCAGTAATATGAATCTAATTCCGGGGTGTATCGTGAAATTTGTTTGGCCTTGATAAATATTGCGTCATCCTTGATTGCATCAGATTTTCATCTCGTCCAGACACTATTGTCTTGACTGCCGATTAGTTGTCCTACGATGGACATTACTCCAAGGAAGCGTACGAAAATTGTAACGCTGCACGAACACACTGGCAGACTTTGCCGGTTAGCAAATCAAAGTACTATAGACTGCCTCCGAAACTCACCTTATTAAAATCTAATCGAGAATCCTTGGTCAATCTGCAAGGAACGGACATAAAAAGTACTACCATGTGCACTGGGTAATGTTTCATTGGGAAAATACGAATAAAGTAAATAGTAACGGAACGTTTTGTTTCAATTGATTTGCACAAGGCTATATATATATATCTATCTATATCTATCTATCTATATATATATATATATATATATATATATATATATATATATATATATATAGTGTAGCTTTTTGTAGTGATTTTATAACATATTATGTTATAATTTTTTTAAATAAACAATTATATATATATATATATATATATATATATATATTAAATGGGATAAAGTTCGCGTGCCATTTAAAGATTTATAATTTTAAAGTGCACACGAACTTTATAAACACCTAATATATATATATATATATATATATATATATATACTTTAATTGGCCAAGCTGTTTTATATATCTCTACAAAATGTCAGAAGATAAGAGTAAATTTGTTCATATTTATTTATCTTTTATTTTCGTAAGTACTTTCGAATGTTGGTACAGTCGTTTTCAAGTACATGAATAGTGCTCAGGAAAAATAAAATATAAATAATGAGGAATCTTGGAAAATTTTTCTCTCAAATACACATAATGTATATATATATATATATATATATATATATATATATATATATATATATATATATATATATATTCGGTATAAAAAGAAATCATAAAATTCAGTATGATCACCAGATTTCGCTACCAGATTATCGAGTCGCCCAGGAATCGCATCAACTGTTTTCACGGGGAACTGTTGTATGTGTGAAGACATAACGTCTTGTATTCGCCTTTCAGCTTCTTCCAAAGTTTTGCTTTGGCATGGTAAACTTGATCCTTTAACGAACCTCAAAGAAAACAGTCACATGGTGTGACGTCGGCACACCTGACTAGGCACTAATACATAAAATACGGTATTCATTTTCATTCGCCCTACATATGAGTATCAGTGATCAGAATAAACAAATTACTATTATTTAATGATGTTGTAGTGAGAGACAAAATATTTTCCCCACTTGACCCAGACAAAAATAACAGTAAGAAATAATTATAAATATTCACGAGAATTAGAAATAGTCACGTGACCTGTGGAGACCTGCATATGACACCTTTAGGTGGGAAAGTATATAAATCGCTTTAGCTCTGGAAGTCAAAGTATCAGGATGCATGTATTTCGGGCTTGTGACAAATCAAGCAAAAAGTACATAAATTCATATTGTCTTTTTGCTACATAGGCTTTTGAACGTAGATACATGCTATCTTTGTAATAAAACTTTCAAACATAACACACACACACACACACACACACACACATACATATATATATGTGCCTGGGTGTGGGTGTTATATTTGAAATTGTATATATATATATATATATATATATATGCAAAGATTTTTATACGAATACATTTGTATTTCATTTGAATTTTATATATATTTATGTCCATTCACATTGTTTCATATCCGCGCACAAAGATGTTAAAAGTGTTTCAGATCACTGAATATAATTCCTATGTAAAGGAATTTAAGACTTCTATCTGGCATAATATTTTCTTTGATATATAACCGATATAATATAATATTTAAGCATTTCTCTTGTCACCTAACATCTTTTCCCAGTCGACATTTTTTCCTCTCCACTCATTTTGATTAAATGATTTCAGAAGAAAACACTACGAAACACTAAAATATGATCACCTTTATATGTTCCTGCTCATTTTAATTAATTTATATTACTATTTTTTAAAAGAATTTGTTGTTTATGAAATCACCTAAAAAAATTTCGATAAATGCATTTCTGCTAAATCTGTTCAGTTGAACGAAGATGAACTGTAAAAATATGACATCTTCCTCTCATTCAATCATACTTTGAAATATTGAAATTGTCCGACAAAAAATTATCAGCATTTGCATATTAAAATAATACTTTTTTTTTTCATGTTAAAATATTACGTTTTCATTCAGCTTCATTACATTATTCTATACATCTTTTTTTTTAACGGCATATCAACTCTTAATGGGTCATTTAATGCCTAAATTTAGTTTGTTTTTTTTTCCGGAGTTTTTGGTAATTCCTTTTCAAAATACTATTGCCTGTAATTATTCTATTTCTTTTCTAATAATTTATTACTGGTAATTTTTTACGATATTTACCTTGTCTCCCAAATAAAACGTGTTGCGACACATTTTCAGGTATATTGTGGGGAACCCGAGCGCCTAGACTCCAGCCAAGGACAAAATTCCCCCGACAACCATCGATAGCACTCGCCTAGGCGGCGAGCACCGATCCATCACTTTAGTGCTATGAGAGAGCGCAGCCTCAAGCAGCTGTTTCCCAAGGCAATGAACCTCATACTCGAGTTATGATTCTGTCTTCTGAGGTAGCTACAACTTAATCACACTATATCCGAAGATAGAGACGCAACTAAGTGATGCCATGTAAGAAGTGATCACTTTGATAGTAGTAAATTTTTATTACTATGAAAATGCATTGCTGGGATTTTTACTACAAAGATATATTTTTTTATATTTTCATAATGTTTTGACTCCAGTTTGGGGGTTAATATGTGCCCAGAACTGGAACACTAACAAATGCTACCACTCCGGGTCAGGGTGGACCTGTGAACAAGAGCAATCAATCAAGAGGTTTGTCCGCTCAGGACGAAAACAATCGTGAATTATAGCGTCAAAAGCACACCGCCCTGGATAGGTCTTTATATTTCTAACTTGTCAGACACACGCTCAACTGGTTTAGACTTCAGCTTCGTGATTCTTCTTAACTGTTTATCAAGCAAGTCTAGAGATATTAATCTGGTTATTTCATAAGCAGCGTTTTAAGAAATAACAATATGATAACGCCATGATGCTAAGATATATATATATCCAGTGAACAGCGCACCTGGAAATCATCATTACCATTGTATATATATATATATATATATATATATATATATATATATATATATATATATATATGTTATAATGTCAAATATATATATTCTACGTTAAATATATATATATATATATATATATATATATATATACAATGTACAATGTTATATATATATATAATAAATGTTAAATACATATATATATACAATATATATATAATTAAATGTTAAATATATATATATATATAATCATAATGTTTTATATATATATATATATATATATATATATATATATATATATATATATATATATATATATAAATGAACATTGAAGTCAACACAGAGGGACAGACTGTTTCAGGCCTGGCGATTACGTCTAGCATGAAACAGCCTGTCGACTTGTTCTCTTTTATATTTACACACGCTCTATCTCTAATATTGAGCACTTTATCCCATTAATATAGCACACCTTGAGGGTATATTTCTTCATATATATATATATATATATATATATATATATATAT
Organism: Acanthosepion pharaonis; assembly: GCA_903632075.3. Taxonomy (NCBI): domain Eukaryota; kingdom Metazoa; phylum Mollusca; class Cephalopoda; order Sepiida; family Sepiidae; genus Acanthosepion; species Acanthosepion pharaonis. The sequence continues at coordinate 2,154,771 of CAHIKZ030000979.1, read as the reverse complement.
ATATATATATAAGTATATAATTGGTATATACAATGAATTCCAATAACCAACAATTACTATTCTTAAAAAAGAGTGCTCAATACAAAAGTACAGCAGATATAATTATTTATTTTTTTAAAATTTATAACATAAATATGTCATAAAATCACTACAAAATATTTTGTTTCAACACCGTTGGTGTCTTATCAAGTGATGATTTTAAAGATAAAAAATTTTATCTTTAAAATCATCACTTGATAAGACACTGAGGGTGTTGAAACAAAATGGCTATTTTGTAGTGATTTTATAACATATTTATGCTATTTTTTTAAATAAATAATTATATATATATATATATATATATATATATATATATATATATATATATATATATAGGTCAAGGTTAGGTCACTCTTCCTCCCCAATTTAAAGCTTATTTAAGAGAGATGTAAACTTAACCTCCTATAATTTGTATTGTCTCTTTAACCGCCACCTTCACCCTCCTTGTTTAATTACAAAAATTACACTACCCATCAATTTCTAATCACATTTTTCCTCTCATTTCATTGTTGGAAGTGTTACCTGATGATCCGAAATCCTTTAAAAAGGATTTTCGTGAAATAAATTATCGTAATGGTACCTTAAAGTGGTCTGTTTTTCATTAAATATATATATATATATCTATATTCCGCTTCATTTTTTTATCCTTGCACATCAGTCGATCCATTGTCTGGTCAGCCGCGAAGAAAGTTGAGTCACTTTGTTGTGATAAACAATTTTTCTCTGTAGAATGTATCTTAAATATTTATAAGTTTACTATTCGCCCATGCTTAGAATATTGCAGCCGCATTGGGTCCCGTGTTCTGGCTTTTTATTTAGAGATTCTTGATAAAATCCATAAGAGAATCATCAGTGTTATTGCTCCTGACCTGGCGTCTCTGATTCAGTTCCTTTCCCACAGCCGTAAAGTTGCTTCCTCTGGCTTTTCTAGAAATATCTTTGTGATAATTGTTCGAATGAACTCTTCGCTCTCATGACTTTATGTATTTAATCGCGGTATTAGATTGGCGTCAAGGTTTCATCAATTTACAATTGAAATGGCTAGATGTAAGCCTAGTTTGCTAACAGTTTTACCTTGCACTTTTCGCTTGTGAATCTTTCTTCCGGATCCATACTTTCCAGCCAAATTTGATCTTCAAAAATTGAAATGCAATGCCAATCGTTATCTGCTATCTTCCTGATTACTATTTTATTGTTCCCGTTTCTTTATACTATTTTCTGTTTTCTAATTCTTTCATACGTAATAAACCCTTCTGCATTGCTTAGGGTGGATTTGATTTTTAAAAAATACCTATTCTTCTTCACTTGCAACAGCTTTAATAAAAGAATCAAAGAACGCACTCCTTTATAAACACAAACGTTCAGAGTTTTAAACCTATTCGTCAACACAATATTATTCCCTCTTCGATCATGCTACGAGTGCCGGTCCATAAATAATGTCTAACTTGCCTCAATGACAACATCTTTTTGAGTAGAAACATAATGAACACGATATATTCAGGATCTTAAATCAAGTCCTCAATATATCTTCAATCTTCAATCTTCACTCCTTCAGCGTTATATTCTCCCTTTCAATGAGGGCATGTGCACCCTTGGACAAATTAATTGAAACAACCGGTTAGTTTTCCTTTCTTTCACCATACGACCAGTTTTATATCGACTGGAATGACAGGTTGTAATCGATTTCTATTTTTTCCCTCAGATTAGGTCATTTGCAGTGTTATACAGTAATATGAATCTATTTTCAAGATGTATAAAGATATTTGTTTGGCCTTCAAAAATATTGCGTCATCGGCGATTACTTCAATGTTGTAACCTAGAAAGGATTACTGAATGAGAACTAAACAAAACAAAGGTTGGAAATAAAATCGTAATCTTTATAACATGAACAAAATACATGTTCACGGTATATAACATTATGATATATATATATAGATAGATAGATAGATAGATAGATAGATAGAAAGTGTTGTAACCTAGGAACGGCTACTGAATGAGAAATAACAAAAACAGAGTTTGGAAATAAAATGTTTATCTTTATAACATGAACAAAATACATATCCACGGTAAGGCTTGCCATTGTGTCGTGCAGCGTAAAAATATCCCTACGAGCGAAATCGAGCAAATGAATAATGGTTTGGTTTGTTTTATGTATCAGCCCCAGACGCTATTGTCTCGATTGTTGATTAGTAGTCCTCTGGTCATTGTCTGAGATGGACGTTACTCAAAGGAAGCGTACGAAAATTTGTAACACTGCACGAACACACTGGAAAGCTTTACCAGTGAGCAAATCAAGGTAGAGACTGGCACCGAAAAACCTCCTGATTTAAAGCCAATTAAAAAAAGCTGTAGTCAATCGGCAAACAACGACATTGTTGAATGGACGCACGAAGTATTAACATATCAACTAGGTCATGTTTCCTTAGAAAAATATGAAAAATTAAATAATAAGAAATTATTCGTTTTGTTTCAATTAATTTGCATAAGGGTGTCCGTAATCATGGCTCTCTACATCTTCCTGTATAATTAATTTGCACAAGGATGTATCTTTGTCTGAAAGTATCTTTTTTCTTGGTCATTTATGATGTCTCTTGCACCTCATCATCGCTGGGAAAAAGCTACATTACTGGTGCCTCTGTCATGTACAGAAAACATAAAAGAATTAATGTGTCAGATCATGACTTACGAAAAGAAAAGAAAAAAAACTCGAATTCACGTGATACATAATTGACTAATGAAAATGGGACAACGCAAAAGTAAAACTACCCGAATGTCTTTCTAATTTTTCCTACATATCTGTCTCGGATGAAGCTTTAATAAAAGTGAAATATGTTAGACTGATAAACGTTTCTTGCTTTTTTTTCCTTATCTTATCATAACCCTTAAGCAAGATAAAAAGTTGCTTGTTTTATCAGCGATAATCAGTTAGTATTCAGACGTAAGTACACGGGTCTGAATACTAAGTCAGTTCTTTAAATCATACTTTAATCTTATTGGATTAATTCTGTTTTATTCGAGTTAATCTTCGATTTGAATTTATTCTTAATCAACAACTTTTTTTTTATAAAAAACATTTGCACTGAATGTTCACCTGTCACAATGAATGGGTGTTCTCTTATGAAGGCCCGGAACTTTGAGCGCCTATTTAGACTGAAGCTCAAAACAGTCTTAAAGTGAAAACTCGTATATAAGATCTATAGCTAAAGATACCGGGAAAATGTTCGTTTACCTGTATCACTCCCACAGGTACCTGACTCGTCCTGATATTCTTTATCTTTCCAAGAGCCAGATCAGGCCGGAAACGGAGTACCGCGGCCATAGATAGGCAGGAGTTGCACAGTCTTCACTTTTTCAGTTTCGATAGAGTCCAGAAACATCTCCGCATTCTTGTGGATGTTGGGTTATTCTCCACCCTATGATCGCTTTCTCACAGACGAAACTTTACAAGACTGTCGCTGTTCTATAGTTATTTCTATGGAAAGTGTTCTGTCGAACTACGTTTCGCTGTTCTACCAATTCTAACCTTCACGTCTAAGACCCGCCATACGATGCACATTGCAGCGAAACACCCAACTTCCCTTTGTATTTCTTTGGTGAGATGTAAGTTCCACTCAAACAGGTTCTTCTTACAAACAGCTGTTTTACCGAACTGACTGATGCTTCCTTGATCACTACACCTTTTGCAAGTCTCGGGTTTACGGCTATCTTGCAAACATATCGCCATAACATAAATCTATTTCTCTGTAAGCTTCTACCTCGAGTGGCTATTGGGCCTTTTTTTTTTAACTGGCGGTAGGGAGAAAACGATGAAACGGGATCAAAGAAATTTAAAAAAAAAACCTTTGGCTCAATTTTAAATCAGCTACCGTCACTAGGTAACCATTTCCTTTAAAGTTTGTCTCAAAACGTACAGAACTGTACTTTTTTAAAAGAAAACTAATACTCGATGAAACGGATTCAATGTTTATCTAACTGGTAATGTGGTATATGCATAAACATCCGCTAACGAAAGCATTATGCACGCAGGAGTGCCTGAGTGCACTTAAAAAGATCAGAGGCAAATTAGACCTCTTCCGGCTGTTGCAAGGGAACTTCGACGTTCGGGAGCAAAGACGAAGTGTCTTCGTTAGCACAGATCCAGAGGTAACGACTTCATTATCTGAGAATTCAGAAACTGATTTTCTGGGATAGGTTGATTTATAGATATCAAAAGTAGCTGAAAGAGCGAAAAAGTTTAGTGTAATTTACTTTTCGTTGAAAATTATTTGCTTTTAGTCTCCTGCGACAGTTGTAAAATTAAAAAAAGAAAATTAGTCGCAATTATTAGCTAGAGGTTGTTAATTATTATTAATTAGTATGATTTCTCTCTATTTTTATTTGTGTCTTTTTTTTTTTCACTCCCAGGTTTTTATTTTTGAGTTGTTAGTCAAGCAACCCATAACAGAAATAAAGAAGTCCTCAGCGTTGTTCCAACTGGTAATAATTTTCTTCGAAAATCTGCTTGTTCGCTTCATGTAAAAGAATTAAGCAAGCAGATATTGATTCATTGATTACTTTTCTACGGCTTATCAACCCTTTGTAAGCCAGAAAATATTTTAAGATTGTAAGATTTTTTGTGATAATAATTATTTTAATGACACATATCTTATTATTTAACCCACAGCTGGGGGGAAGATGTAGATCATTACTTTTCCCAAAGGCAGTTGAGCGTAACCCAACTAGAATAGGAACCCCGATTAACAATTCCTGGTTGGTATCCTTTACACCTCTCGTAATGACTATCTTATAGAACCTGGTGTCCCGAAGCGGTCACCCATCTAGGTACTGATCAGGTTCGACGTTGCTTACCTTCAGTGGTATCAATGTGATGTGGCCGTAAGCCAAGCAGGTACAAGAAGCTAAAATCGAAATGTAATGTTTTATCCTTGATTTATCTGAAAATCACATTCACTTCCTTCTTCGATTTAAAACATATAAGTCTCCATATTTTAGATAAAATATTGTGAAACGCTATTATTTAGTAAGATTTTACTGGAAAGACCTGGGGAAAATGTACGGTCTTCCTATTTTAATATTCTGATGAATCTTAATTCTGAAGTCAATGATTGAATAAGCTCATGGCGAGTTCCACGATAATCACATATCCGTATAAATTCCCCTATCGCTCCCTGAAATATTTCATTTTAAGAAAGTTAACAAAATGTTTCAATGACAATCATAAATCTGAATGCTGGCCTTTATTTTAAGCAGTAAGCGGGTACAAATGAAATTATATTAAACTACATTTTTTCCATTTCACTGAAACAGAGATTAAACATAGTGATATTCCAAGCGTAGCTTAGATGTGGCATAAGGCCGAAATTATGGGGAAACCCAGTGAGGATCGAACTTACTACTCAGTATTAATTGTTCTAGAGAGACAAGCTCGTTAACCATTACACCTCCTCGAGGTTCCCATTTATTTTGTTTATATGTCTTGAAAGTATTTATATATCAGCTTCCAGTATGATATTGTCATTTTCCAAGAGTAGCTTACATGTGGCACAAGGCCGAAAGTAGGGGGCACCCAGTGAGGATCGAATTCACTGCTCAGTCGTAATTGTTCAAGAGAGAAAAGCTCGTTAACCATTACATCGTCTCGAGGTACCCAAGCAGAGGTTAAACATATATATCTTCCCTTTTTTCTATCTTTTCATATTTCTTCCTTTCTTTCTTTCATTTTCTCACTGAAACCAAGTACGTCTCTCATATGTTATTTCCACATTTTCACGCTGTCAAAATGGAATATACCTTTATTTATGATGTATTGACACGGCGTATCGGTCGTGCGGAATTATTAAGGAACAAAATAACTTTTCTAATGTCCGTTTGTAGGAGAGACAAGATACAATAACGCCTTCGAATAAATACTCGGGGTATTTACTCTGTCCCCCAACTAGGACGAGATGTGACACAAGGTCTATTTTTAGGGGTGGACCCGAGCGCGTACGTCGAGACAGGAACAAAAATTCCCCTCAGCCTCATTCCCTCGGTTGCACTGGCCTCGGTTCGAGCACCGATCTCTTTCTTTGGTGCGATGGGAGGTCGGGACCCCCGGCAGCTGATCCCCAGGGTTGGGCACCTCTTCAGCATTATTTTCCTCAGTTGCCCCTCTGTCCTGAGACAGAGAAGCCCCTGAGCGCACTCTGTCCAAAGACAGGGACGCAACTGAGAGATGATAAGTAGACATGTAACTACTCAAAAAGAGTAATTTACCCAGCGATTTTCCAAGCCTAGCTCAGATGTGGCACAAGGCCGAAAGCATGGGGCACCCAGTGAGGATCGAACTCACGACTCAGTTGTAATTGTTCTAGCGAGACAATCTTGCTAACCATTACACCGCCCCGAGATGCCCAACAAAATAGTTATTTACCAAACGTAGCTTAGATGTGGCACAGAGGTCGAAAGTATGAGGCACCCAGTGAGTATCAAACTCACTACTCAATCGTAATTGTTCTAGCGAGACAAGTTTGCTAACCAATACACCGCCCCGTGTTATTTCCACATTTTCATGTTTTCAAAATGGAATATATTTTTATTTATGATATATTGACAGGGCGTATCGGTCGTGCGGAATAAATAAGGAACTAAATAACTTTTCTAATGTCGGTTTTTAGGAGAGAGTTTGTAAATCATACACCTCGACCTGGTGTAATGGTCAGAAAGCTTGTCTGGCTAGATCAATTACGGCTGAGTAGTGAGTTCGATTCTCACTGGGTGCCTCATAAGTTCCGCCTTGTGCCACATCTGAGCTACGCTTAGAAAATCACAAAAGGTGTAATGGTTAGAAAGCTTGTCTTGCTAGATCAGTTACTTCTGAAAAGTGAGTTCGATCCTCACTGGGTGCCCCATACTTTCGGCCTTGTGCCACATTTAAGCTGCACTTGGAAAATCACTACAAGAGTAACACCTTTGCACAATACTCAGTCAGACACCGCTAATCTCAACATATATATTTTTTTCCTTTACCCGTCACGTGATCTAATTATTTCAAGTTAAGATCGACTTTGTTTACTCTCTGGCGATCCGTGTTCAAACCCAAGTGTCGGCAGCGATATTTTATTCCTATATGACAATAACCAAGGGAAGGACAAAGAGAATTATAATAGGATATTATAGTTATTTCAATACAAAGGCTAAGATCGACTCAAGTATAGGGTTACTGATTGTGAGGTTGTCTTATGTGTGTGGAA
>CAHIKZ030000979.1:2110000-2142500 GCA_903632075.3 Acanthosepion pharaonis | reverse complement strand
ATGTTTCTCCCAGCATGCAACGCCGGTGAGCAATACCAAAGCCACATTATGGTGCAGTCTCTGATATTTCCTTTTTGCTCAAGCCACATAAGATGACCGACTGCGTCTATTACATTAGGCATTTTCCATTACCAACATAACTCAACATGACCATAAACAACAAAAAATATAAGCCTAAAGCAGCTCAAAAAAATCACCTAAACCTTTTAAAATTCGTGAACCTCAACTCGGTTCATAAAAACAACCACCAAAACTATCAGAGATGTAGTTAGCAAAAAATATAACACCAACACCACATCAGATGTCAGGATTTATATTATTAAAATCATGCAATGCGTGAAGAACTATAGAAGCGAAACGTCCAGAAAACTAACTGCCCATACCTTCGAACATATAAGAGGCCTACATTGGGGCAAGACCACTAAAAACTTTTGTAACACATGGAAATAACACAGATCATAACTTCGCCTTCAAAAGCGCCACGCTAAGTAAAGAACCTGTTTACTCTGAAGAAAATATTTAGAAGGAATATAAATAAAAGATTTCCCATCGATAAACACGGGCCAAACAAGGTTCTTCATATCAGCAACATTCATAAAGCCCATACATGAAAAATCTAAGATCCGCGTACTTACAACCGATGTAAGATTTGTTTCTCACTCCCACAGTAAACATCTCAGATAAATAAAAAAATATGATAGAAAAACGTCAACTTGGAGATTTTATTGATATAGTGTTGCAGGTTTTGATTACAATTGTTAAATTATTGTTGTTGGGGGTGCCTACGTTTTTAGACTTGCTGATTTTGTGTGTTCTTTTCCTAGCGTCGAGGAATGACGTGATGTAAGTAGTAAAGAAATTTAACCATGTTCTCTGGCAACTGCTCTGATGATCGCTTTCGTTTGTGCCCCATCTACACGAATTTAAGCGTACTACTAGATTGTCAACTAGGTCTCACCGTTTTACTGTTGGACGAACTAGATACATCCGATACTTCTACTCAAACAGTTCATTTTCTCGCACTTCCCACCCGCGTAACTCCCTCCCGATTTCCTGCTTCGCTGACAACTACAATTGTTAATAATTAAAATGCAACATCTACTGTCTTCTTGAACCCTGTTGCTTTTTCTGTCCTTTCCACAATCCTATCCACTGACAGACTTTTCATTCCCTTACAATTTTACACTCACTTTCACTTTCACTTACTATAACGTCTATTCTATAATGGCATTACCGCCATGGCTTAGGGTTAAATGATTAAAACGTACATTATATGTGTGTGTGTTTGTGCATGTGTTTTAGGGTGTGTGTATGTGTTTTCGTGCAGGCGTGTAAGTACGGATGCCTTTGAAGTTTAGATTCACTCTCGGTTTTAGTACCACCTGATGCGTTTTTATAGTTTATATCTTTCAATCAACTCTCATATTTAACTTCATTTCCGATGTCCAAATGAACAACATCTACTCACCATGACATTTCTCGGCGCCAGCTGTGTCCTTAAAGGCAACAATAAAAAAAATCATAACAAAATAGTAAACATCTCGGTCGATTTATTTGTCGTAGTTTAGTGACAGTAAATAAGATTTGTGTTGGAAATCGAAACTTTGGCAAGTAGTCAATAAAGATATATTTCTTCTGATATAAGTTATCGCTTGCGCTGTTATTCAATTTCCACCCTTTTTATCTCCGACACATAAAGTTGTTTAATTTACCACGGACCTCTATATGAAAAAATCAAACAACCCCTGACCTTTCATATATATATATATATATATATATATATATATATATATATATATATTAATTAATATATATATATACATAAATACAAACACACGCACACACACACACACACATATATATATATATATATATATATATATATATATATATATATATATGTTAATTAAGAAAGAGAAAACCTTAAGGTTCCATGACTATAATTTATTTCACAAGAATATATATTTTCCTGTTTCATCAGGTCAAATCTCTAGTTACAGAAGAATTAGGTTTCTTTTATTTTTAATACACGTTTTTTAGGGCTTTTTTTAGTTTTAGATTGACATAATGTGACAGAGTTGGTGGCAGGATTATGGAAAGGTTTATCTTGGAAATTTAAAGTAGGGATAAGGTCGTTTTTAACCCATCTTTAATAATTTACTTAAGTTCTAGTTTACTCAAAGAGATCCGACAATATACAGAAGACCTTTACTCCTGTCTCAGTAGCAAATCCGTCAGATCTAACAAAGCTGCTCCTGACAAGGGCATCCAATAATTCGTTACCTGGGGAAAGAAATTGCTAGTAAATTTTAACGCCTCTAGAATACGACTGCCATTTAACCATCACAAATAATCTTTTTCTGTCTGTTATCCGGATGGCTTTTGCTGAACTCCAGGAGAGCAACACGCAACGTCTCCTTGGGCTCATGTTTTCCACTGACATGAAGAGGAGTAACTATATGGAATAATAGAAAAAGCTTCTGGTATGACACAGTGACCCAACTTTCCTTGTAGTAGATGCTACAAGCAAGGAAATATGAGTCACTTTGTCGTGGCAGAAGATTGTTCTCGTCAGAATGCATGTTGTACATTTACAAATCAACCATTTGTCTGTACATTGAATACTTTTTTTCCGTATATGATCTGATCTCCATGCTGTACATCTCGAGATTATTAAACACTAAAGAAGGATTTGTAATATAATCCATCCTGACCTGGCATCTCGACTTCAGTCACTTTCTCACTGACGTAACGCGGCTTCCCTCTGTCTTTTCTAGAAGTATATTCATGGCAACTCTGACTAGTTTATTTCCCTGCTGCCCCGAATACATGAATTTAAATATGCTACTGGACTACTGGATTGCTTTACTGTTGAAATAGCTAAATGCAACCGCGTTTCAGCTTCTTCTCTCGCACTTTTCACCTATATATATATATATATATATATATATATATATATATATATATATATATTGTGTATTTAGGCAGCATTGTTTCATTCATACATGTTTCATTAAATAATATAGACAATTTATTTTATGTAAATTCTTTTCATAACATCTGATAAAATAGACAACACTTGTCTATATGATTTAATGAAACATGTATGAATATATATATATATATATATATATATATATATATATATATATATATATATATATATATATATATATATATATATATATATATATATATATATATATATATATATATATATATATATATATATATATATATAAATAAAAAAAAAAGAAAGAACAGTAAGATATAAAATCCGGTGTTCTTATAGATATTTTTATTTTTACAAAATAGTGCTCAATGTAAATTTACAGAGCATTAATATTATAAATTAATTGATTTAAAATATGTTTTTTTCAAGGAGCAGTTCCAACTATGTTTCAAAAAATAGAAGCTAAAAACCCTGAATTTCGCTTGAAGATGAAATGGAACTAATACTTTTAATTTAATTGCAAAAATTAAATTCGGGGTTTTTAGCTTCTATTTTTTGAAACATGGTTGAACTATGTAGCGAAAAAAACATATTTTACATCAATTAATTTATAATATATATATATATATATATATATATATATATATATATATATATATTGATGTATATTTGGCAGCGACCTTTCTTTTAAACATCTTTCCATAAATATGACAGATAAGAAAAATTTAATTAGTTTTTAAGTTAGTTTTTCCAGCGTTCTTACATTTTTCAGTTTGGTGGGAGTAAGGGAATTCAAAATTAAATTATATTGCTCATTGTCTTAAGTGTTTGCGGTCACATCTTTAATCATTTCCAAGGAGGTTTTTTTAGGTGCTGTTCATTTCTCTTCATTTATGATTTCTTGTGTAGATATGAATACTAGTAGCAACGTTTATTTCAAGCCCTCGCGTGTTGAGCACAGCTGGAATTTGAGTGAGCGTCTTTTTTTTATTTTTTTAATCCTTCAACATCCCATTCCCACTCTTAAATAAGGTGAGGTTGATAGTGGGTTAGAGATGTAAGTGAGACTTTGTATATTAAGACAATGTCTCACTTACAGACAGATGTTTCCGGCTATGTCATTTATACAGAATATTTCTGTTTTCCACCAGAATCTTACTTAGGAATTCTTGTAAATTTTGGGTAAATAAATGTTTTTTTTTTAAACACTTTGATTATCGAAGTTTGATATATGAGAGACGAAGCGATTAATCTTTGGCTTGATGTATTCTTGTGAAAGACAGCATGGCTTACTCCTGGTTTCCTGGAAACGGTGTTGAATTTAGAGAAGACATTCCGGTAAACAGACTGCCACACAAAGTCTGCTCTGCTATTCAACTCGCAGCTGAAAACAATCATATGTTAATTGCAAAATAGAAAGGAAGGCTTCTTTTTCAAGTCACCCGTTGAATATGACGCATTGTTTTGATTCTAATAATCGTTACTGGATTATATTTGTGCTTTTATAAGTCGGCTTGTGGAACTAGAAGCAAAATAAGGTTTGGTTTAGTTTGTTTTACGGTACATCAATCTCAATGGGTCATTTAATTCCGACAACTTTTTATTCCTGGCAATACTTTTGTTTCGTCAAAAATCTATTAATATTATTCTATTTATTAATCATTATTTTATTAATATTCTTAATATTTTTTTCCTCAAAAACATATAGCAGGTAATATTATTTTTCCAAAAACGTATAGCTGGTAGAACTATCTTTTCCAAAACATACAGCTGGTAATATTATTTTTTCGAAAAGGTATAGTTGGTAATATTAGTTTTCCAAAAGCGTATAGCTGGTAATACTATTTTTTCAATACGTATAACTGATGATGATATTTCTTCAAAAATGTATAACTGGTAATATTATTTTTTCAAAAACGTAGAGCAGGTAATATTATTTTTTCCAAAAACATAAAACTGGTAGTACTATTTTTTCCAAAACATACAGCTGGTAATATTATTTTTTCAAAAACGTATAGCAGGTAATATTATTTTTTCAAAAATGTATAGCTGGTAATATTATTTTTCCAAAAACGTATAGCTAGTAATACAATTTTTTTTTCAAAACGTATAGCTGATGATGATATTTCTTCAAAAATGTATAACTGGTAATATTATTTTCCCCAAAACGTATAGCCGGCAACACTATTCTTAAAAAAAACAAACAAACAAACAAACAAAACGTATAGCTGGTAACATTTTCTCAAAAACTTATAGCCGGCAACACCATTTTTTCAAAAAGATATTATCAGAGGCCCTGCTGCCGAATGCAGTCCATCGTCATACCCAGGACGCGGATGTAGTTTAACGTCATACCCAGGACGAGATCTGGGGTGTTTTTTTTTTTGGGGGGGTACTGTTAGACGTATTTTATCGTCATACCCAGGACGAGGATAAAGTTTATCGTCATACCCAGGACGAGGATAAAGTTTATCGTCATACCCAGGACGCAGCAAAATAAGAACGAAAATTGAATAAACGGTTTTCCTCTTTCTTTCGCTTTTGTCTGTCTTGCCAAACTTTCTGAACTTCGCAGGTAAATAAGTGGTTAGGGCCCCCCTTCAAAAGCTGAAATCGTTCAGCTGCATTGGGAGGCAAATTCTCTTTGATTTGCTACCGTCTGTTTGTTATCTGCAGCATTTCAAATACGGTCTGGTAATTATGGAAAAGTAAATCACCGAAGCTATCGTACTTTCTCCAGACAAACATCCAAATTGGAAAAGGATTGCCTTAGCTGAACGTCTGGCTTGATTTTGGCATAATCAAAGGCTTATGTACGTTTCATTGTCAAAAAGTACAGCTAATCGATTTACATTGAAACGTTGTATCTATTTCTTGGATCTCATTTCCTTCCTGGAGATATAGTGAACATATTCATGTTAAAACCATATGATATTACTTGTCATTATTATATACCACACTTTTCCATTCCGGTGTTATATATATATATATATATATATATATATATAAAAAACAGACGATGTCTGTGTGTCTGTCTCTCTGTCTGCGTTACACCTTTTCACTCGAGATCCATCCAACCTTTTTTTTAGCCAAACTTGGCACATACATTGTACAATATAAGAGATAGTTTCTTAGCATGAAAATTTCAAAAAATCAATAATCGATAAAGACGATCAAAAATCGATAAATTCAACTATTTTCCTTCGATTTCGTTCCAACTCAGTATGTAGGTTACTTACATCATGACGAGCTCAATGATACCTCATTTTTATTTCTACGCCACTGCGTTTATCGAAAAACCGTGAAAAACGAAAAATCGATTTTAAAACCAATTTTAAACTAAAAACTCCCTGAAATTACAAGCAATTTAATGCAAACTTCACTCAGTTGTAGCCATCAATAAGTTGATTGTTTAACAAACATTTAACTTGATAGTTGAGACCATCCATGCAGTGAAAATTCGCGGAAATAGCAAAAAATGGCGATTTTTAGTGGTTTCTTTCTTATTTTTGTCGATCTTTCAACCAATTTCCACCAAACTTAACAAATGCTTCATAAATGTATCCTCTTTTACATTCCTGGTAGCACACTGACAAATTGCATTTGAAAAACTCCAAAATAATTGTGGTCTGAAGTGGGTCTTCATGTTGCCTGTTTTACCCCTTCATGTCCTCGGCTAACTTCGATTGAATAAATACAAACTACTTTTGTTATATTAGTAACTGCATTAATTCAAAATGGTTTTAATGAAAGTACTTTAAACTAAGTGAAGATGATAGACACTGTTACATCTAAATATGATGCTGTTTTTGCTCCATTTTAATTGAACGCTTTTTTCTGATCGACCAGCTGGGTATGGCTGCTGGTGATTAATATATTTTGGCAAGTATGACGAAGAATATATGTTGTGAAACGTTTCTTGCTGATATATTGTTCTCTGTGTACTGAATCAGTGGTTGGTTATATACGATTATGGCTCGCCACAGTTTCCTGTTTTGTAGATAACAGCAGTATACAATATGATTTCTGTTTCTCCTTGTTCTTGTTCCTTCTGCTTGCACATTTTTCTGACTTTCTTGCTCTACCCTATGTGTGTTAAATTATCCTAACGGTTTTCCCTGAGTAGGTACCCCCAAAACTTCAGCTCTCCTTTTCTGATGTGGGTTAGCATTTTTATTTTTACTCTCTATTACATTATATATTAACAATCGCTTTTCGTTCCTGTTATATTTATCTTCTTACCGTCGAGTGGTTCTTGGTCCTTTTACAAGGTGAACATTATTGTAAAAAAAGAAAATTGCATATATTCAGAAATATATTATATTTTTCGATATGTTATTTCTCTCTCAATATTTTGCAATTTAAATCACACATGATATTCAAATTTACCAGTTATATTTATCTGAAATATAAACTCCTATATTCAAATCATGTGAATATATATATATATATATATATATATATATATATATATTTATTATATATATATTTATTGTGATATATATCTGTTGTGAATAAGGACTAATGTATTCTCCTTGCACACTTACTCTCACAGACGAGATGTCGTAAGTCTCTCACTGCTCCATCGCTAGTTCATGGTAAAGGCTGAGATAAATTACATCCATTTGTTACAGTAGTTCTCACTTTCTCGACTCGGACTCGCCATGCTACGCACATTTTAGCGAATCACCCTCATTCCCTCCCTAGTGAGAAGTAAGTGCAATCGAGCACCTTCTTCCCGCATACCACAAACTGCTCTCAGGAAGCGACTCCAAAGTGGATGCTTTCCCGATCGCTACAATGTTAACATGTTCAAGTCTAGAGTCTAACACTTATCTTTCCCATATATCCGCATAAACTGTGCCTCTTACCCTGTAACCCACTACCTCGAGTGGCTCCCGAGCCTTTTACAGAGTGAAAAAATAATTTCAATTATTTAGGAATATCTTTTTTTTTTTTTCAAGAGATGTTTTAAGGAAATAAAACATGTTACAATAGTATTACTGTGTTACAAATTTAATATTTGCTCTTTCTGTTTCTGTGTCCCACTCGGAGCGTGTAAGCGCCTGCCACGTTGAAAACTGAGAACAGGGAATAGATTAGAAAGTTGAAAGATGAATATTCCAAAATCAATTTTCTTTTTTTTTTTTTAAAGAGTCATGCAATTGATCCAGCTCAACCAACGGTGAGTTTAAATCTGATCAAATCATTATTATTTTATCAAATTATCATATCACGGCAAACATAATCTGCCCAAATGAGATCAAGACATCAAAGGTTTAAAGAGAAATAACAAAGATATCAGATATATGGGCAAATGCGCACGCACATACAAAACACACACAACCACATACACAAACAGAGATACACACAGACACACACAAAAGAGGACTGAATTCAACCAATAATATTAAGAGAATACCAACAAAATTAAATGGATTACACTAACCATAGTATAAAGATGTAGAAAAAGAAAAAACAAACAGCAGCCAATTGCTGGGAATCTTAAGAATGGGTTAAACGATTACAAATTCGATTCGACTGTGAAACTCTGCATACATCAATTTCCTATGTGACAAATTGTATTAGTATTATATATATATATATATATATATATATATATATATATATATATATATATATATATATATATAAATGTATTATTATTAAAATATAATTTGTCACATAGCACTGCACTCATTAATGAATTGAGCCCTCTAGCTGCTGGCGTTTGTAAACATCTGTATATAATATTTTAGAATTTCCTTTTCTCTGACGTGCGCCGATAATGACTATATATATATATATATATGTGTGTGTGTGTGTGTGTGTGTGTGTGTGTGTGTGCGCTCTCGCGCGTATGATTGTGTGTGTGTGTGTGTGTATGTGTCAGTTTGTCTGTGTGTGTGTGTATTAATCGTTTTAACCCAGGCAAGGCGATAATATCATTAAAACGCATGGGGTTAAAATGAAAAGAATAACGTGGAGGAGTATTGAGAAATGGAAAAAAATGTTGTATATATATATATATATATATATATATATGGCTACTTTTAATTTGTTTTTGGATGCTCATATTCGAATAGAATATATATATATATATATATATATATATATATATATATATAATTTACGGGCAATTTCCTTACAAGATAAATATATATCTACATGTATCTCTCTCTCTCTCTCTCTTTCTATATATATATATATATATATATATATATATATATATATGACATAGTTTAAATTTCCCTACGATCGATATATATATATATATATATATATATATATATATATATAGACATAGTTTATATTTCCCTAGATCGATATATATATATATATATATATATATATATATATATATATATATATATATATATATATATATATATATTTGTGTGTGTGTGTGTTTGTGTGTGTGTACGCGTTTCGTCTGAGTTTCCTGTAAGACATGACACGGCAGTCAATTTATGAGGACAGAATATATATATATATATATATATATATATATATATATATATATATATAACGTTAGGTATTCTTTTTATCCGTTATTAATGGAGCTGTTTATTTGTATTCTTAATTGAATGTGTATAATTTTATGTATGTATCTAGATCTATGAAATTGTTTTTGTCTAATCACGGTCAGCAGATTCTGACCGTGTTCATAGTTGAGGAAAATATAGATGATACAATTTAAAAACACAATCGCCCAATGCCATAAAAGCTTATACTGAAGAATAAGCAAGTATACAAAATTGTAGCTAAGAATTTCACCTGATAACCGCGCATTGCGACATTTTCACTCTCGTAGGCTTTCATGTGTTACCAGTAGAAAACTATAAATATTAACGGATTTTATAAACTTACAATTAATATCGGAACTTTCTTTATAGTTTTATTATATGATTATATAAGAAATTATGCGTGAATTAATGAGATAACTGCTTAGGTATCTGCATCAGAATATAATTGGGGTTTGAGAAATATTCCATATTAATATTTTACGGTCGGGGTGCTTCGCTAACATGTGGAAAGGACATCATAGATTATAAGACAATAAAAATGTTCGTCCCAAAGTGCCGATGTAAATACATTTAGCGAGACTTCGTAAAGCATAAAGAAATGAGGGGAAAAAATATGAAATTAATATCATTTAAGGAAAAGAAATTTATACCTAAGTCAATGAAGAAAAAAATTTAGATGGGTTGAACACCTGTACTGTATCAGGTTAGAGATTACTTCGCTGCAAAAAGAGACAAACCCAAATCAATAGACCGGCTGACAAGGACATACATCACCTTGCACAAAACACTACACCCCAAAAGTGAAACACGCATGTTATATATTGTAGCCATGTGGAGGTCGATTGTCTCTCTAATGAAGACGGAAGCACGAGGCGGCTGATAAGCGACGTGAGTTCGTAAGGTGACTAAAAGCGAAGCTGCGATTTAGAAAAGACTATATTTCTTCACGCCGGTTTCTGATGATAGATCGTTTAGGCGCTAGACTTCATCTCATACCCACAACGGTAGGGGAGAAAGAAGCCCATATTTTACCTCAACCATAACAGCGGCTTGGATGTTTTCCATTCAGGAATATTACACGTAAAACCCCCTCGTTTCTTCCTTTCCACACTAATTGTCTTAATGCTATGCAACAACTTATCTTCTGTGTGAAATAAATGAGTGAGAAGTGTTTATATTTTTATATATAATTTCTTGTATGACATAGCAGTGTATACAATCTCTTATTTGAAAAATGAATGTTTGATTTTTTTCGTTTTTCTTTTGTCAGATATGCTGTTCCGTGCTTGTATTAAGCTGTTACTACATCACGGATATAAAATGCCTAGAATGGTGAAATGTAAACAGAAAATAGTATTACATGCCTAGCACTTCCATCACGAGGATTTGATATACATTGATATACGAAAATGAATGTAAAAGAAAAAAAAAACTATACGTTATTTTTCCTCTGCAGTTAAGAGATCAGAAAAAAACCATCATGGTCTCACTAGTGCTATTGGCATGCACGTTTTTTCGGGAAATATAACAGGTAAGACCCTCTCGCTTTTTGTTCCTTTCATACTACATGTGTTATAATTTCTATGTGTGGGGCACATTAGAAACAATATGTATATAATTTATTGTATCACATAGAAAATTTGAGAAAAATGCATGCTAGTCATTCCTTTCTTTTGGTTACTTCGTACCGTTTGTGTATTAAGGTTTTACCATACCACTGATATAATAACGGATAGAATAGGAAGAAAAAAACATGGTATGTACTTTCCTGCTTTATCTTCATAGCTGACTGTGCACAAATGATCAAAGACTTAACGGTAAGAGAGAAAAATAACCGTTTCCATACAACAAACTTTAGGCATCTTTTGACTGGTTAATTAGTACAATCGATTTAATTTTATAAAACATGATTTGATTGATTCGTTTCCGACGATTTATCAATCATTTGCCGGTTATTTAAAGCCCGAACATATTTTTAGATCGTGAGAATTTTTTTTTTTGAGATAATGGTGATTTAGGGATAAAAATCTTACTAATTAACCCATAGCTGGGAGAGAAGATGCGGATTCATGCCTTTCCCAGGAGTATCTACGTGCAATTGAATATAACGAACTAGAATTGTAACTCGGCTCTCCAATTAACAATTTCAAGCCATTATCATTTACACCATCTGCACATCCAAGCTTATAACACGTGGTATTCAGAAGTGCTCACCCATCAAGTTACTCAACAGTCTGGCTGTTGCTTAACCGTGATTGTACCGGAACCGTTGATTCAAACGTGCTAGGACCATATGTCTTTATAAAATAAAAAGTCCGTTTTCAGGAAATTGCACTTCTCAAATATTCTTTTAGCTGTCTTTGTGGTATTAATGAGACTTTCTTTCTTAGACATTTAAGTCTGTTTAGAAAGTCAATATATTAATTATATCATTATCTTCCTTTCTGGTTACATGTGTTACCCACCTTAGTTCTTGGTGCTGTTGGATGTCCATAGCTACACAATTATTCTGAGTGTAAATATTATCATAATGATGATAAAAAAAACTTATTGGTGTCATATATGGGCTGAAGCCACCGTTGTATGTCTTTGGATCCTCAACAAAATCCAGAGACGAATATGCAATGTGATAGGTCCTGATCTGGCATCTAGTCTACAGTCGTTTTCTCACAGACGTGCTGTGGCTTTCCTCTGTTTCATTTTACATGTATTCTCAAGGCAACAGTTCCGACTAGCTACTTTCGCTGGTACCCAAACAGCATGGATTTAAGCGAGCTACTAGGCTGGCATCTCGATCCCACCCTTTCACTGTCAAAACGGTCAACTGTAACCGTCTCTTCTACTCTAACTGCTTTTTCTCTCGCATTCCCCGTCTGTGGAACTCCTTTCCTCTTACTTGCTTCCCCGATGACTATAATCTTCAAATATTCAAGTGTAATGTCAATCGATATCTGATACCTTGATTTTGTTACTCGGCTTGTTCCCCGTACTTTGCTATATCCTTTCCACAAACTTGCCTCTTTACTCTTGTTATCAATCTTATGTAACCTCTTGTGTGCTAGTAGCACCCCGCCATGTTTGCGTGAATTGCGTTAAAAGAAAAAGAAACTTCTTCTCTCATGGAAGATTATATTTCTTTATGCAAAATACTTGATCTAATATTAGTAGGTGAGTGCGAGAGGAATGATTATATACGTTTTTATTACGATATTCGTAGGTTTTTTTACAGTGAAATTCAGTCCGATACACGTCAGTCATATATCTTTCGATAGATGACTAGAGATGTAGATTTTTTCCCGCATTAAGTTGCCATTTCTTTCTGCGTTAGACCAGTTGCCATCCAAGGCTATAGAACCCTGTGTGCCCTGCTATTTACCCATAGCTGTCTGGGAGAGAAGAAGAGAATTCATATATTTCCCAAGGGTATTAGCACGTAAGTGAACGTAATGAATTTGACTGGAATTCGAACTCGGCTCTCCGATTCCTCAATCTGAGCCGCGATCCATTACTGCACCATGCCTCCAGTGAAATTTTTTCAATGTCCAAAATGTTGAGGCTGTTTCTTAACTCAATTACTTCGCAGAATCTCGAGAAAATCTTTGTTAGAATTCGCGCTAAATTCACAATGTATAAAGTTATTATTAAAATCATATACGCTCCAGTAAGTAGAATTTTCTTTCAAATTATGACCAAAAAATTTAAACGTCAAGGCAGAGTCCATGTTAAATGTTTAGGTATTAAAATTAATTAATATTTATTCTAAAAGAATGCTTCATAAAATTATTATCGAAAACCATGGAATCTTATTTTACTTCAATAACTGGGTATCAAAATAATTTTAAATTTCTCAACAACGATAACAGAACAAGTAACGAATATGGAGCATATACATGTTAATGGAATGACCCGCTTTAACAGTCATCAATCCAATGACATTTTCTAAAATTATTTACTTCAGCACGATTAGTTTCCAACATGGTGATTTTAAGTTCTTCCCAGAGGTTGACTTTTTTGTTCCAGTGTTTGTTACCTTCATATAATTCCAAGCAAACTTTTTTTTTTTTTTTGGAATAACTTATTTCTGAAATTTACGCGTTTTATAAGCATATAAAACGCATAAATTTTAGAAATAAGTTATTCAAAAAGAAAAATCGCTAGAAGATGGAACAGAGCTTAGTACTTTGATTCAATTTAATTCAAATAATTATATTGAAGTTTTCGGCTCTTGTTTTGAAACATGAGAACTCTTATGTAGCGTGTTGGAATCATATTTTTAAATTAATAATTATATATATATGTGCGTGTGTGTGTGTGTGTGTGTGTCTCTGTCTCTGTCTGTGTGTATCTGTGTGTGGAGTCAAGCAGCTCAGTTCCTAGGAACCGACAGCCCAGACACCAGCACATATGATTTGATTATAGTGATGAAGTATTTCTGCAGAACCATCCACACTTTTTGAAGGGCCGAATACAGAGACTCGGTGCACTGTGTGCCACAAGTTCCCCAACCGACACACCGCAGGTTTTGAATCCAGAGTTGTCCTTCTCCTAGACCAGTTGCCAACCAAGGCTATAGAACCCAGTCTGTTCTGCTATTTACCTATAGCTGGAGGGAGAAGGATTAATACCTTTCCCAAATGTAATAGTACGTAAGTGAATATAATGGATTCGACTGGAATACGAAATCTATATATAACGGATTGAGGAATCGGAGAGCAGAGTTCAAATTCCAGCCGAATCGTCCGTGAATATAATGGATTCGACTGAATTCGAACTCTGCTCTCCGATTCCTCAATCCGTTATATATATATATATATATATATATATATATATATATATATATATATATATATATATATATATATATATATATATATATATATATATATAAGCTAGCTCTTTTGTATTACATCAAGCACTATATATGCACGATATATTATAGCTCTCTCGGACATACAACGCTTTCGGACAATTTTTTCACTCTTCATGTCCAGATCAGAAAAATCTGATACAAACACAAGAGAAATTAACTAAAAACCTTAAACGTAGAAGCTTGGAAGTCTTCTCTAATGAAACTTGTTTTGTTGAGCCTGCTTACGATGGGAGGTCTTGGGTGATGGTGTCAGTTCGGTAATAAAGTTACATTCTTCTCTTGCAGTCGGTGATCGCTAGTTGTTTTGAGTCCCAAGATAAAAGAATTTTAACTTAACTATTTTATTAAAGTTAATGATGTCATGTTCTACCTATCCAGTGGGTGTCGTTCCTTATCCAGCGGGGAGCCGTTCCAAACACGAAAGGAAACACGTATACATTTTTTGACGGTTAAGAAACAACTCACTGAAAAATATTCTCTACAGCTATGGTTCTCACGCTCACTCACCCATTCAAAATCGACTTCCATATTTTGTCTTGTATCTCATCACTAAGGTCAAGCGTAGGGAGTCGGAGTGGAGATACACTTCTTAAAACTAAAAGTCTGCTTAACTATTCCGTTTGGTTTGGTTTGTTTTGTCTTACAGCATATCAACCTCAATAGGTCATTTAATGACGACAATTTTTTTCTGGTAATATTTTTGTTTTGTCAAAAATCTATTTCTGTTAATATTTATCCACAAAAATGTATATCTGGTAATATTAATTTTTCTTCAAAAATGTATTTCTTGTAATAATTTTTTACAAAGTATTTCTGGTATTAAAACCCATTTTTACACTTTTATAATGCGTTTTACCTTAGTTTCGGAGTTAACTATTTGCGCATAGCTGAGACCCTAACACGTGCTACCGCCCCGGATCAGGGTGTACCTGGGAACAGCAGAAACTAAGAAGGGGTTCCACGCTCCTCAATGCCTCCTGATCAGAGGCCTCGCTGTTGGACGTAGTTTATCGTCTTACCCCGGACGCGGATGTAGTTTATCGTCATACCCAGGACGCATTTTATTATTTACCATTTGTATAAAAGAGGAATTGCACCAGTTTCTTTTTATATTGCAAATAATGATTTCAGCACTAGATAATTAATCATTGGATCAAAAGTTACATTTAGCATGATTATCGTTCTACCATAATCCTGGATTTTCTTTTTTTTTATTTATTGATTTGACACTTTCCTATTTGTCTATGATGTTTACTAAATTTTATATCCTTCAACCTGGACAGTAAAACTTGTTATGTAAGAAACGTTTGCTACTCCCAAATCTTTTCTCTTTGAACGACATCAGTAACCAGAATTTTATCAAGATCACTGACTATGTAAAAGAGTAAATAGTGAAGTGCATTCTACCTTCCCACAGAACATTAATGTTTCGATTCTCGTTACGTTATTCCCTTCAAGGTCTTTAAATCTTTTGCTGGAATTAAATTCACATGGGAAATGTTGATGCTGTCGCTTATTTTCTTTAAATTTCGAAAGACATTTCTCTTTCTGGTTCAGTGATTCTAGGTCTTATTTATTTTTACTAACTGCTCTGAAAGTTTTATTTACTTCTTAAACAAAGTGAATATAGTGTTTTTTTTTGCTTTCCTTTTTTGTTTGTTTTTTATTTGTTTCTTTCTTCAAGTAAATGTTTGTATGAAACTTCTCGAGAAAAATAATTCAAAATATCTTCTAATGTCACCGAGAAACTTTCTTTCAAAGAGTTTCGAAATTTATTTTCCGGAACGATTTGATTTGAAAGTCTGCATAAAATTGGTGAAGCTGGTTAGTCTGATGTGCATATAATGTGTACACGCACACACACACACAGACAAATCCACAGACGCACACCCACTGTAAGGCTCCCACACACAGTCGCACAAAAAAAAATCTTAAATAAATACGCACTCTGGTTGAAAAACACCAGCCGTTTCCCTAGAAGGAAATTCACTCACCGAGCAGCCACAAGTGCTATCGTTTGAAATTTATAAAATCTTTCTCTTAAAAATTTCTTCAGGAAAATAGTTTTTTCAAGTCCAGTAGCTGTTATCGCTCTTTCCACTAACGATAGGGGTTTCCTTCCTAACCTTTTCTTTGAGGTAGTGTGGAATATCAACGTCTTGATTGTGTCATTATTTTCTCTTCAAATTAGATGCGATATCCATGGCGATGTTAATTCATAGGCAATCGTCTGGTCTAGCCTGTTCAATCCCCAGCGGTAGTAAACTCATTTTTTCTGATCATAATAAATACTTATGGACATCTAGCAGAGAATAATGGTTATACCAATATTATCTTCAATAAATTGCTTTTATTTGTCTGTTACCACACTGGATTTAAAGGGGGTTAAGATATTTTTAAGAAATTATTAAAAATGTATCATCAGAGCAACTGAGCCCGTAAGAATTTTATATCAAATAAACATAAACATTGTTTATAATTTTTATTATTAGTAGTGGTAGGAGGAGGAGGAGGAAGAGGAGGAGGAGTTGTAGTAGTAGCAACTGTACAACAGTTAGAGAAAAGCGTGATTTAAGAAAAAGATAAATATTAGACACAGTGTTTCGAAGCTATCTCTGCCTTCAAGTTATGTTTAAAATGGAAATAGAAGTATGAAAAATACAGTAAAATACTGTTGTGTAGGAACCTACCACCCCTCTTAAAGATGAACTCGTCTACGAACAAGGACGTTAACGAGTGGCATGTAAAAAGACAGTAGTAGTAGAAGTTCTTTTGCTGAGTTAGTTAGAGACTACTCAGGCGATTTCTGTACCAACTTACCAACCGAATAAACCCCCTTTTTATTGTTACATGTTATTTGGCGTTTGTCTTTATTAACCCCAAATTAATATCATAACAAATACATAAAATGCAAGTCTTTGTACAAATGTCAGCGGACTTGAGAACAAAACTATCTTCTGGTAACTCACACAACAAAGTGAATGAAACACAGATACAGAGACTGGAAAGCAACTGAAACGTCACTAATATGAAGGGAGTCGCTCTCCTTTTGAAATTTTTTTAACGTCAGTTGATTAATAAGTAAGAGAAGTTAATCGTTTAGTATAAATCTTATACAATTATTTTGACATTGTTTATATTCCCCGGGGTGGGGTGTTAGTAATTTGCATATGTAGTTATCTTCATCCGTTTTGAAAGCTCTGGAAATTCTGAACATCTTTTGAGAATGTCAACTCTAAGAGGCTCGTCGAATTTACAGTACATCCTGACAAAATTTTCCAAATGTTCTGTTGGTTTCACATTGCTGCATAGTATTTCACTAGCAGCATGGTCCGGCGTTGCCCGTGCTTGATTCAAAAATCGTACGACTCATACAGCAGTCGCTATCACTTGACTTAAAATATGTTTGCCCTTCCTTGCCTTTGAAGGAGTGCCCTTTGCCGTGCTGATGTTGCTACATGCCTTACTTATTGCCTATCACACACTGCGATTTTTTTCTAAGCTCTATACTAAACATTAAATCTGTTACGAAAAAAGAACAAAACAAAATGAACACAAAACGATCAGCTTTAAAAAAAAGGACTCGTAACTGGAAAAACCGAATGAATAAAGAATGTTAACAACAAATACTTTTTCACACCCAACCCAGTTCTGCGGAATCAGAATCAACGTTGAGTTTAAGCAAGCGAATGAGCCAATTGGAGTAAAGTGCCATGCAGATTTAAATTTTTCCCACTTGTGACGAATGCAGCTATCGATTTCTTTGCATGCTAGCATGCTAGTTAACATTCGTGTCAGTCAGCTGTTGGCTCTCAAGCTGGCCAAAAAAATCTTCATGCCTATTCGAGGCAGCCAGCTATTGGCTCTCACTCTGGCCAGTGCAAAATGGCCACAAACTACATGAAAACTGCCGTAGAAGTATGAAAAAATCGATTATTTCCACTATCGATGGGAGTTGGGAAATGCAACGTCAGTCTTGGCCTTTCCACTAACTTGGAGCATGTGCATGTAAATTTTGGTGCAAATCCGTTGAAAAATGGGGCCGTGCATTCGTTACACACACACACACATCCTGCCTTTTATAGATAGAGATACGGGTGGCCATTAAAAATTTTGTTTCATTTTTCAATTGCGCAACCCTCATAAATCAATTTATGTTTTGTACATTGGGCGGCGTATACCAAATGGGAATAAAAACAATTGCCACTCTTTGATAAAACGATAATGTTTTGCTTTGAATTAGTGATCGAATTGACATGACTGATGCTTGTGCAGGAACAACAACGTTTCCCATTTCTTTAACTATTTTTGTTCTGGGTAAGACAATAAACATTATCCGTATCCTGGGTAGGACAATAACATTTATCCAACAGCAAAGCCTCTGATCAGGTTTTGAGGAGTGTGGAACCACCTCTTAATTACTGGTGTCCCCAGGTTAACCTTGACCCGAGGTGGTAGCACCTGCGAGGGTCCTAACTATGGGCAAATAGCTGACCCTCAAACTCGGGTCAAAACACTATGAAAGTGTAAAAATAGATTTTAATACCAGAATGCTTTGTAAAAATGTATTAACAGCAATACATTTTTGAAGAAAATTTATTCCTAGCAATAACTTTTTGAAAATAAATATTACCAGCAATAAAAATTTTGTTGGCATTAAATAACCCATTGAGGTTGATATGCCGTAAAACAAAACAAAACAAACAATCTTTCACTGTTTTGATGTTTTAAATGGGTTCGTTTGTATTCTTTAACATTTGTCTGGAGTTGCTGTTTCGTTTGAAAGAAATGATGGGAAAAATCTGCTTATAACACGAATAGGTTTGCGAAATACCTTGATAGCTGTTGTGTAGTAATTTTGAAAATGCTAGCAGACTTCCAGTGCCATTTGATGTTTAAAGGTATTAGGTCAAAATTCTGGTTATTCTTTTCGGTATTTTGATCTAGGGTAAAAATATAGCAGCCTTTCTTTTCCGCCATTTCTTTGGCAATGTGTTTCATTCGCAATTACGTCAAGAGAAGCTATCACAGAATGAACAAAAATGACGAAATTGTTCCATATGTTTTATACGATATTACTTGCTTAACTGGTCTTACTAACTAATCAGTTAACAGAAAATGTAATGATGAGCACAAGCCTTATCATTCCACTGACGTTCTATTCACGTTGGCAGCGTTTCATTCACTTTGTCGTCTTGAATAACACTACAAGTGTTTTTTTTTTGTTTTTTTCTTAAGACAATTAGCGTTTGGACAAAGATTTGTATTGAAACATTGTCGGATAATGTGCTTCCTTTACATTTTCTTATCTTAAATCAGGATTTTCTTTAAATGTTGAAAGATTTGTTGTTTAGTTGTTTTTGTTTAACGGCATATCGACCTCAATGGATTATTTAATGTCGAGATCCAAATATTTTGAAGGCCTTCACCTACAGATTTTTTTACGTAATTTTCAACTTCCAGAGTAAACGTAAATTTTTTAGATATAGTTTGTACATAAATTGCATTGCTGCTAATTTTTTTAATAGTGTTACAGGTAATTTCACTTCAGAAATGTATAAATTTATATTTATTATAAAAATGTACTGTTGACATGTTTCTTTTTTTATTTGTCGTTAGGTCGCTATTTTGAACAAACTTGGCCCCTACATTATACAATGTAAGAGATAGGTTCTTAGTAAAAAAAAAAAAAAATCGATAAAGCCGATAAAAATCGATAAATTTAACTTTTTCCTCCGATTTCTTTCAAAATCGTTATGTAGGTTACTTACATCATGACGAACTTAACTACACCACTGCGTTTAGCGAAAGACCAAAAATCGATTTCCACACAAATCGATTTCAACATAAATTTTAAACTAAAATCTCCCTCACTTTTCAAGCAATCTAAGACAAATTTCACTCAATTGTAGTCAATAATAAGTTGAATGCTTAACTGTCATTTAACTTGATAATTGAGTCTATCCATATAGTGAAAACACGCGTAAATAGCAAAAAATGACGACTTATACTGATTTCTTTCTTATTTTTCGTTTATCGTTCAAACAATTTTCATCAAACTTAACAATTGCTTTATAAATGTATCCTCTTTACGTCCCTGGTGGCACGCTGACAAATTGAATTTCAAAAACTCCAAAATAATTGTGGTCTGAAATGGGTCTTCATGTTTCCTGTTTTACTCATTCATGTCCTCGACTAATTTCGACTGAATAAATACAGACTACTTCTGTTATATCAGTAACTGCATTAATTCAAAATGTTTTTTAATGAAAGTACTTTAAAGTAATTGAAGAATATAGACTCTGTTACATATAAAGATGATGCTGTTTTTGATCCATTCTAATTGAACTTTTTTTTCTGATCGACCAGATTGGTATGGCTGCTAGTTAATTAATAAGAAGAGCTGAAATTAATGCATGGAAGATTTCACAGTTCTAGCATTACACGTTGATAGTAAGCCCCGTGAAATTTTCAGCACACCCTCATAAGTATCATATTATTATTAATGAAACCTGAAACCAATAGTCGAAAAGGCAGCAGACTTTTTGCCTACAGGAGATTTGAAAAATAAACATAAAGCATTTCTAAACCCCGAACCGACTAAACCACTGTTTTTATTTACGTTCCAAGTAGAGCAATGATATCTGATAATATTCCAATTTATATTTCAGTTATAATTGAGGTCAGACCAGTTGCAAATGCTTTTGGTCTGCGTTATCTACTCATAATTGTATTACAAGTTTTTAATCAATACGTATAGAAATGTGCGATGGACAGAAACGAAGATGGCGTCCGGAAATCTAGCGCCGCTTAAGCAGATACATGCTGATAACATCTGTAAAACAAGTAATTAAAGAAAGACAATTCACAAGTGGAGGTAATATGTACGTGTCTCTTCTTTCAACCTGTTCCGAAAAGGATAATTATTCACCAACGTAAAAATGGAAGACAGAAAACAGTGAATTAAATCCTCCGCAGATTTGGGGTCATACGCGAACATATGAAACAGTTATGGAACTAATTTCAGACGAAGAATTAAAATTGGATTCCCTAAGGCGGTTGGCTGTAAGCACTGGCCTCGTTTTGGCAGCTCCTGCAGCCAAACCGTATTTAAATAGACTGATCTGCATTCCGTTGCATGAAGCCTATTTTCCCGGGATCAAGCTTTGTTTTCTGAGTTTTGGAGAGGTCACTCGAGTCTCACCAACTGGTGTTAGTAACTAACCCAGGCGCTACAAGATTTATGGTTGCCAACTAATCTAAATTGTTTATTTGGTTTGCTATTTAAAAAAGAAAAAAATGCATATTATCTTCATAGTATATATATATATATATATATATATATATATATATATTGTTTCAATTTTTTCAGCCATCTTCAGAATTTCAAATCTTGTCCCAAAATGTTTACCCTTCTCAGATTTAGAAATGCAGAAGATCTCTCCTACTTTCTTGAAAAGGGGTGACAATTCTTACATTTAGTCACAACTTTCCGTAACTCTTTGAATTGGTCGTTTATCTTCACTTAGACTGGTTTCCAACTCCAGGTAAATGGATGCAATCAACCCGGCGATTTAACCGATACCTAGAACGAGAATAGATGGATTCTTACTTTTCCCAAGAGTGTTAGTGCAAAAGTGAACGTGTCGAACCCTGTTAAAGACTGTAGAAACAAATTCAATAAATTTAAGTAGTATTACTAAAATCTCGATTCTCGGCAAAAGGAAGTAGATATTCATCCTAATTCTGTGCAGAAACAGGGTTACACGAAACTCAAATTCAAATTTTCGCATAATTGGTGACGGCTGACATTCTGGACACTATCGCTACAAAATTGGTGACCCCGAATAAACAACCTCAACAAACATTGTAGAAAAGAAATTATATAGATAAAAATAGCATCACTAAAATATCGATTCTGTGTAAAAATATGCTTACACGAACATCAAATTAAAATTTTCGTGGGAAATTGGTGACCCCGACCTTCCGAACACTATCTCTACAAAATTGGTGACCCCGATCTTCAGAACATAACCTCTACAAATGTAACGAAATCGGTCAAAATTCGAACTTAGCTCTACTTTATCACTTACTGAGTAGTTAATCTTGCATACGTTAACAGAGATAAAATGTAAAGTGTTCAATGCATTATGCAAATAAATGTTTTTCTCCCAAATTACAAAATATTTCCCCAAATAAACGTATAATCTCGATTTAACTTATTAGAATATTATTCTCTTTACTTCAAATAATTCATATCGAATTATATGAAATTATATTACATACCATAACAGGTGTTGGTATATTGTTAAATTAATCAATATGATTTTAATAATTAATCTGAACTCCTATTCACTATTACACTATAATTCCTGATATAACCTCCCATTCCTTTCGGAGATGCCAGATACAAAGATATTTTCTCGAAGAACAGGTTTGTTCTTCGAGGCTGTTCTTCGAAATGGAAATTAACGTTAGGCCCAGAATTTTCAGAAAGAATTCACGATGTAATAAGCACATCTGAAAGTTTTCCCATTCCGACGAATCCGACAGCAAAGCCTGGGATCAGGAGATTGGAGGTTTTGAGATGATGTGTGGAACCATCATCTTGATTGCCGTTGTTCTCAGCTACACCTTAACCAGGAGTGGTAGCACCTGTTAGGGTCTCAGCTATGGGCAAAGATTTGACCCACAAATAAATACAAAACACTGAAAGTATAGTATATAGTTTTAAAGCAAGAAAAAAGAAATACATTTTATATATATGGATTACTAAACATTACGTATTTATAATTAAATGACAAACAGACAGACACATATATATATATATATATATATATATATATATATATATATATATATATATGTTATGAAAAAACTTGGTAATCTGTATGGGTAATCGCAAGGAGGATGAAATCCTGAGAGCTCAATGTAAATCCAGAGCTAATATTTTAAAGAAAAACAGACCACTTTAAAGGTACCATTATAATAATTTCTTTCACCAGAGCCCTTTTAAAGGACGCCGGAAGTGCTGTCTTATGATCTGGCGTCCTTTAAAAGGGCTCTAGTGAAATAAATTATTATAATGGTACCTTAAAAGTGGTCTGTTTTTCTTTTATATATATATATATATATATATATATATATATATATATATATATATATATATATATATATATATATAGTAAAATTCATTCTATAGTATAATTATCAGTGACACATTTTATAGCAAAATGCTCAACAATACATTTTATATGTAGTTTAAGTCATACAATTGTGTTCAAATTATTTTGATTTCGGTATACAGGTGTTGAAATGTCACTAAATAAAATAGCTAACCAATCTTTCTGTTAATATAACTTTGCACCACATTAAATGAAAATGCGAATAAGTAATATTTCTTCCGATTACAGTATCCCGGGTTTTTAATTTCTTCTTATAAAACCCTTCCATATAACGGCTCTTTCAAATACCCTATCCTCAAAACGAAAAAGCATCTATTAATTTCTTTGCCTTGGCTTTAAGTGTTGCAACATAGTCGTTTTATGTGTTTGTATTTAAGAATGGCGCTGCGTCAAATTTTGTATTTTTGCAATGAGATTCACAATATAAAAACCCAAGAGCCACTCGAGGTATATAGTTACACGAGGAAAATTCTTTACAATGAACAGGAAATCTAATCCTAAAAATGAAACAATTCCAGTCCTGTTGAAAAGACTGGGGAGAAGTGTGATGCGGACGATCGGGGAAACAACAAACTCCTGTGGAGTAAGTAGGTTTCAATAGTGAATAAAAGTTCAGAGTTTTAAGCGGAAACGTTAGAAGTATAGAGTTGAATTAGACTTTAGAAGGAACAGGAGACACAATCTTAAGAAGGAATCATAGTAAAAAAAACCTATACGCCTATTCAAAAGACCAGGGAGAAGTATGAACCGGACAATAAGCAAACCTATCTGCTCTTATTGAGAAAATAAGGAAATTCAATAGTAAATAAAAGTTCGGAGTTTTAGGCAGAGACTTTAGAAGGAACCGGAAATCCAATCCGAAACAGGAAACATGGGATAAACCTGTACTCCTGTTTTTTTTTTTATTTTGTTTTTTTAAGGGTTATGCGTGAACCGGAAGAAGAAAAAAGTAATTCAATAATAAATAAAATTCCAGAGTTGTGGAGGAGATGTTTATTTTATGAAATAATTTAAGACAATCCCTTCTTTTTTCTATTATCGTTACTTCCCGTCAGTTACAGAAGAAAATGCGTTAGGGTGGGTTACTTAGGGAATTGACAGTATATTATTTATTAGGTGTGAACTTAGTAAATAAAATATCCACTACCAGAAAAAAAATCGACGATCGCATAAAATAAGACTATACTTATCATGATATTGTCCCTTACAGAGAGGGGGGAAAGAAACCCGTCTTCCCATCAGAATAATTCCAGAAAATTAAATTACTTGGAGAAATGATCGGATAGCATACATTTCGAACGGGCGAATTCTTCTATACGCACTCTTGGTCAGAAAATGGTGGTATATATTTGTTGTAACCTACAAACACTTACTGAATGAGAAATAACCAAAATGGAGGATGGAAATGAAATGGTAATCTTTATAACATCAACAAAATACAATACTCACCAGCGACGTGAAGTAGCATTGGGACATATCCATTAGTGTTCATACGCTATATAACACTATCTATCTCAGTTCTGGTTCTATCTATCTATCTATCTATCTATCTATCTATCTATCTATCTATCTATCTGTTGAAACCTAGAAAAAAGTACTGAAAGAGGAATAACCAAAAAGGTGGTTGGAAATGAAGTGGTAATCTTTCTAACATCAACAAAATACAATACTCGCCAGCGTCGTGAAATAGGTAACCCACTGCTAGTGGTGAATTACTTAACATATTACCCCCACTTACAATAGTACCCAATGTATTTTCGAGGATTGGGATATACCCATTAGTCTTCATAGGTACAGTATATTACACTCTGATAGATAGATAGATAGAGAGAGAGAGAGAGAGAGGAGAGGTGTGTGTGTGTGTGTGTGTGTGTGTGTGTGTGTGTGTGTGTGTGTGTGTTGTAATCTACGAAGCATTACTCAATGAGGAATAACCAAAACGGAGGTTGTAAATGAAATGGTAATTTTTATAACATCAACAAAATACAATACTCGCCAGCGGCGTGAAGTAGGTAAACCACTTCTAGTTATGGACTACTTAGATAACATATTACCTCCACCTACAATAGTGCCCAAAGTATATATGAGGATTGGGACCGATCGATTAGTCGTCATAGGTACAGTATATAACAATATTTTTATGGTCAACATTGTCTGAAGTGAAAATCACAATCTTAAGGGAGAGATCACCTCCATTCCCCTAGTGAGTGTATGTGAGTAACCTAGTAGAAAGGAACATTAAATGCTTCATTCCAGTTTATTTCTACTTGACGAGTAGGAATTTAGCTGGGGTGGAGCTATAATATTCCATCCCTAAAAATACAATTTATCCCATCAGATATGTGTCAATCAACAAGAGGTTTGGCAAGTTAAGGGTAACAGGTTCCGTTAAATGTGGCTACCAGTGAAGGGTTGGGTTATACCATAAATACGAATTCAGATAATACGATTCTATTGTCTCATATATAAATATATTGTCTCTTGTATAAAATGTGTCTTTTTACTTTGTTTTGCTTTTTGTTCTAAAGAAAAGACGGATACAAAAAAGTCACACTGGCCTAGTGGGTTAAAGCGTTGGTTTGTAAATGTGGTGACCTAGCGATTTTAAGTTCAACCCCAGGGTTGGGTAGTGTCTACTTGCACTAAGTGGAAACAGGCGAGCAATATGAATAATATAAACTAGACAAAATATTCATAGATGTGAGCAGTGGGACGAGAACAGTCTACTCTCGTGGATTAAATAAAGGGTTCAGAGCTCTATGCAAGTGTTATGGTGGAACACACCTATTCTGTAGTTAATAGACTCTCCCACCTATAATAATTAGGAGTAGTAAGGGTAACGGAGCAGTCAGTGAGTCGATGTCGGACGACAGTTAGTCGAATACGAAAGTATCAGCGACCACAACTAGATTACTCTGCGTTATACCTATTATATCAAGTTCCTAATGTTTTGTACGTCGAACCTATTTTAGGACCGTTTTAATACAAATACAAGCCTCCACTGCGAAATCACTCCACAACAGCAAGTTACTGAGATCGATATACACCCGAAGAAGATCGGAGAGCAGAGCGGTTGAAAAATTGAAAGAACAACAACGCTGAAGATTATTGTAAGTCCAATCCCAGGGTTAGGCAGTGTCTACTTGCACTAAGTGGAAACGGCGAGCAATATAAATAATATGAACTAGACGAGATATTCATAGATATGAGCAGTGGGACGAGAACAGTCTACTCCCGTGGATTAAATAAAGGATTCAGAATTCCATGCAGGTTACCGAGATCGATATAGACCCGAAGAAGATCGGCGAGCAGAGCGGTTGAAAAGTTGGAAGAACAACAACAATAGTCCGGACAGAAATGGTGTAAATAATGATAACTACCCATCTCTGAAATTCAAACAGAAAAATATTTAACATTCTAAATATGAACTTCGCAAAGCTATTTCGGAGTGTTAAATTTAACAGAACATATTTAGACTTGTCCGACTAAATATCATAAAACCTAAAGATTATGGTCTCGAACTTCAGAAAGATTGTGATTTTTTAATTAAAAGGGGAGAGAAACGGAAGGATTGCAAAAGCAGCCATAAGATATTTACACTAAACTATCAGTCTTCGAATTCACAACAAACGGAGGTTTTATTTTAGACCAAAATTAACACATTTCAGGCCAATGTTTCACATGTAATAAACCCTCATTTGGTGAGTCTGTTATCAGAACACATTATATCTGCAGCAATTTAATCATACCTTGCCTGAAACTTGGAAGCGTTTTGCGTGTGAACTGATTAGGAAATTTCTGTCTACATTTCTGAGATGAGGTATTGTAACTATTTACGCTATTTTCATTATTCAGTCTGTTGTTCTTATATTTATGGTCATATTCTTGACGTTTCGGATATTGTATGCTCTGGCCTTCTTCAGGTGATAGTAGTTCCGATCGAACCTTTATTTCGTTCAACGGGTTAGACTGTTCTAGTTCACATTCCATGCCTTTTCCGCGTATCTCAGTTTCAGTTATTTCCCTTAGTAACTCAACTCTCCAAGGACACATGGCCCAGTTCATAAAAGCGTTGAAATCATGCAATGACTTAACACAGAGAGTTCTGAGTTCAATACCTGCCCACAGCGGAGGCGACAAAAACTTGGAGAGTTGAGTTACCAGGTCATGGAACTTGGAACTAGAACAATATACCCCGGTGGACGAAATAAAGGGTTCGATTCGAAATTTCAATTACCTGACGAAAGCCAGAGCGGACAATGGCTGAAATGTGAATATGATTACAAAGATTAGGACAAATGTCCGAACAATATAAATAGGACATATTTTCAATCAGTACCTCTTTTAGCGTACAAAGCTCAAGAATATATTTACAGTGAGAAATTTAAAACATGGCAGCCAAATTGGCAAGACAACTCTTAACATATTACCGGGATAGCACTAGGTAGGAACAGTGTGACTGTGCTAATGAGCTCAAAAGCCGGATAATCCTGACATTGCCGAAAATGTTTTTTTTTTCTGTCCATATTTAAAAATATCTACCCTAAAGGATATGTGTGTGTGTACTTCAGGGAAAAAAACAGGCATACAGACTATGAGGAGAATTAGTATCAAACAGAGAAATTCTAAATTTAACCAATTAAAAAAATAACAAAAACATTTTCACAAAAGTTAACGTATATTTACGATCTGCTTTTAACGTATAATTACGCTTTAGCGACACCAAGACAATATGGAACCCGTAAGTATCTCTATCTATAAAAGGCAGGATATGTGTGTGTGTGTGGGGGGGGGGTAACGAATGCACGACCGCAATTTTCGACGGATTTGCACCAAAATTTACATGCATATGCTCCAAGTTAGCGGGAAGGCCAAGACCGACTTTGCATTTCCCAACTCCCATCGATAGTGGAAATAATCCTTTTTTTCATGCTTCTACGGCAGTTTTCATGTAGTTTGTGGCCATTTTCTACTGGCCAGAGTGAGAGCCAATAGCTGGCTGCCACGAATAGACAGGAAGATTCTATTGGCCAGCGTGAGAGCCAACAGCTGACTGACACGAAGGATAATTAGTGTGCTAGCATGCAAAACAAATCGATAGCTGCATTCGTCACAAGTGGGAAAAATTTAAATCTGCATGGCACTTTACTCCAATTGGCTCATTCGCTTGCTTAAACTCAACGTTGATTTTGATTCCGCAGGACTGGGTTTGGATGTGAAAAAGTATTTGTTGTTAACATTCTTTTTTCATTCGGTTTTTCCAGTTACGAGTCCTTTTTAAAGCTGATCGTTTTGTGTTCATTTTGTTTAGTTGTTTTTTCGTAACAGATTTAATGATTAGTATAGAGATTAGAAAAAATTTGCAGTGTGAGATAGGCAAGAAGCAAGGCATCTAGCAACATCAGCACGGCAAAGAGCACTCCTTCAAAGGCAAGGAAGGGCAAAAATATTTTAAGTCAAGTGATAGCGATTGCTGCATTAATCGTGCGATTTTTGAATCAAGCACGGGCAACGCCGGGTT
Organism: Acanthosepion pharaonis; assembly: GCA_903632075.3. Classification (NCBI taxonomy): domain Eukaryota; kingdom Metazoa; phylum Mollusca; class Cephalopoda; order Sepiida; family Sepiidae; genus Acanthosepion; species Acanthosepion pharaonis. Next base: position 2,113,444 of record CAHIKZ030000979.1, on the reverse strand, counting down.
ATGCTTCTAGTCTGTAGATGAAATTCATTGGTGCTTGTTGTTATTTCCAACGAGCGTAGACAATGCCACCTGTTTCGCGAATGTATTTTTCCTATACTTTCATTTTGGGTTTGTCGTTTACTTTGTTCTGCATTGCACACTATACGATCGAAACTAAACTACAGGGTGTCCAGTGAAAAAGCGGGAAATTTATTCTTCGGCTAAATACACCAGCTCTAATTTGTCCGACTCAGTTGTCCTCTAAAAGCCCAGATCTTAATTTTATGGATTACTGTATCTGGAGTATACTCTTACCTCATTTACAAAACCGTCGTCTTGACATCGTCAATATCGATTCATTAAATGGAACTTAACTGAAGCTTGGAATGAAATTCCTCTTGACATTCTCCGCAAAGCTACTGCCTCTTGCTTAACACGTTCATATTTTTTTCTTTTACAATTCAGGCAAACATTTCGAACATCTGCTATATGAATTAATGTTTATTTCTGATAGTTTGTTAAAGTTGATTTTTTTTTACATTAAAGATTTATGTAGATTTTCTGTTAATAATGATTTTTTTTTTAAATTATTGTTAAATTTTGATCGTTTTACATTATTTTCACATACATTTTAAAGTTCTATTCTAATAGAAGGTACAAGGGAAAAAAATCGGTAAATTTATTCTTCTAGAAAATACCCTAGCTCTAGTCAGTCCATCTCTGTAGATCTCTCAAAGCCCACATCGAAATTTTATGGATTACTGTATCTGGAGTATATTCCCAAATCACTTACATAACCGTTGTCGTGACATTGTCGATATTGATTCATTGAAGTGTAACTTAACCGAAGCTTGGAATTCAAAAAGCTACTGCCTCCTGCTTACCACGTTCATAATTTTTTGTTTTACATTTCAGGCAAACATTTCGAACATCTGCTATATGAATGAATGTTTATTTCTAATAGTGTGATAAAGTTGATTTTTTTTTTACATTATAGATTCTCTGTAGCTTCTCTGTTAGTAATGATTGTTTTTTTTTTTATTATTGTTAAATTTTGATCCTTTAAACTGATAACAGTGAGTTTAGGACTGTAAAGTTCTATTTTAATACAATGCGGACAGTAAAAAAAAAAAAAACTGTAAATTTATTCTTCGAGAAAATACCCTAGTCCATCTCTGTGCATCTCTAAAAGCCCACATCTGAAAGTTATGGAATACTGTAAATGGAGTATATTTTCATCATTGTCGATATTGATTCATTGAAAAGTAACTTAACCGAAGCTTGGAATCCGCAAAATTACTGCCTCCTGGTTACCACGCTTACAACTTTGTGTTGAACATTCAGGCAGACATTTCTAATAACTACGATGATTGATTAGTTTGTGTATGAACCATGATAGCTAGATAAATCTCTTAGAATCTACAGCTTTATTTACTAGGTAGCATGTAGCATCGTCTATGAGTTGTCTTTATGACCATTTACTTCCGCTAAAACCCAACTTCTGACTTTTTGTTCACAAAATAGGCCAGCACAAATAGGTAATAATGTCTAAACAATACAACAGTAAATGTTTTAATAATTTAATTAATGGGAATTGATAATAATTAATTTATAAGTCAGAAATGTAGTTATAGGATAACAAACTTTTCATTTATCGTTACTAATGTATTTTCATGATAACAAATGTTTTATGTCTGAATGTTAGTACAAATATTTCCTTCCCAAAATTCAGTTTTGGGTTAGTATTTGGAATTTAACCTGTTTAAACTACTATTAAATCTGACGGTAGCTTTAAACAACTTTTTTTTTGTTTTAGGCTATTCGAACGGAATTACGTATTTCACCGCTGGAAACTAATGGATAAATTTTAAGTCATATTAGTGAAATACGTGAAATAAGTGAGACAGTGAAATATAAGTCATAACAGTGACATATGTAATGACTTGAGACAGTAAAATTTGACTAATAACAGTGACATATTTAATGATTTAAAACAGTGAAATATGTCATAACGGTGACATACGTAATGCCTTGAAACAGTGAAATATAAGTCATGACAATGACATACTTAATGACTTGAAAAAGTGAAATATAAGTCATAACAGTGATATACGTAATGATTTGAAACAGTGACATATAAGCCATAACAGTGACATACGTAACGACATGAAACAGTGAAATATATGTCATAACAGTGACATAATGATGTGGAACAGTGAAATATAAGTTAGAACAGTTAATGAATGGAAACAGTGAAATATAAGTTTTAGCAGTGACATACGTAATGACTTGAAACACTTTAATATAAGTCATAGCTGTGAAATACTAAGTACTTTCTAGCGAACAAGACAGAAACATGGTTAAATGGTAGGAACATCTGCTGACAATTTTTTCTCTTCTGATTCGGTGCAATTTATAATACATTTCAGTGTTTATATAAAATTTTAAATTAGCTAAGATAATATATTCAATAGCTTATTATATGTTTGGCGGTTTCATTTCTGCCTATGATTCCCTTACCGTTAATATTATGATCTTCAGAATGTAATTATATATTTCAACGCTAATACTGAGGCAAACAACGAAGCTGCAACCAAGGTTGACTGATAGATAACTCCGTCTAGAATTAGTTTATCATCTCTTCTATTAGAGTGTTCAGAAGATAATTATATATTCCAATGCTTTCTACAATGAATCAAACAATCAAGCAGAAACAAGAATGAATAGTCGGAAATTGCGTCTAGAATGGGATTATCATATTTAGTCTATTTCAGAGTTTAATTGTGAAAACTTGCATTGAGAGAATTCCGCTTCCTCATGTGCCTTTCTCATGAGAATAAACCACAACTTTTTGCCAGCTACGGTAGTCTTTTAATAAGGGTGCCAACGTTTCCTTTTCGCATCGCATTGTTACAGGTGAGGAAAAATGGGTTTTGAATGCCAATATAAATCGAAAAAAACAACAGAAAGAAAACAAGGCTAACAATGATATCAAGTTCTATCCAGAGATGTCCCTTGCTTGTGCATAGTAGAACATGAAATGCGTCGTCCTTTTCAGGTTTCTGGAGCATGGACGGACCGTCACTACAGAGCACAATTTTAAATATACCATTCGTTCACATAAGGAATATTGCTGTCATATCTGTCCTCGTGCCCCTACTACTACTACTACTACTACTACTACTACTACACACACACACACACACACACACACATATATATATATATATATATATATATATATATATATATATATATATACCTTATTTAGTTATTTTACCTACTCGTATCAGTTTTTTTTCCTTAGGCTTTGGAGTTGCATACTAGACGATTATTTTCGGCTAACGTACATGTTCGTTCTTGGTTCTTTCTTTTTTATACCATTTTTCCCATTAGTATTGGTTTGATTATTTGCAAATCAAAACACTGAAGGTTTTCCGAACGAATATAATTTCTTATACTTAT
>CAHIKZ030000979.1:2022500-2105000 GCA_903632075.3 Acanthosepion pharaonis | reverse complement strand
CGGAAAAAAAAATCTGCCTCGTCAATCATGTATCGAAAGATACATGATCGCCTAAGCGTGTATCACGCATGGCACATGACTGACTGATATATACTTCAAGAAGTAAATGTTACAATTATTATGGCTCAGATGAAGTATGATTTAACTAAGCTGAGTGTTTATTAGTAATGCTGTTCTGAAATATTTCATGAATTTGTGTATATATGTCATTTACTAACATTATGAGAGATATGGTGTTTGAATTAATTCATCTGTTTAAAAAATATTTTTATTCATTTGCCTATTATTCATCAATATAATTTATACTATTCCAAGATAACTGTTACATTTGTATCCACAATTTATTAATTAAAAGTAACAGATGTAATGGAAATTAATTCAACAGAATATATTATCACTTCAACTATCCCATAGTAACTGCTATATTTGCATACACATTATATATATATATATATATATATATATATATATATATATATATATATATATAAAAAATATGTCTGTGTGTCTGTATGTCTTTCTATATGATGCCATTTCATTCGAGATCCAACCAACCTATTTTGACCAAACTTGGCACATCCATTGTACAATGCAACAGATAGTTTCTTAGCGTAAAAAATGTTATTTTTTAAAAATCAATAATCGATACAGCCGACCAAAAATCGATAAATTCAACTTTTTTCCTCCAATTCAAACTCGGTATGTAGGTTACGTACATCATGACGTGCTCAACAATACCTCATTTTATTTCTCCGCCACTGCATTTTGCGAACAATCGCGAAAAACAAAAGATCGATTTCAACACAAATCGATTTCACTTAAACTAAAAACACCTTCAATTTTCAATTAATCTAATACAAACTTCATTTAATTGTTGCCAATATCATTTTGGTTGTTTGATAGTCATTTAACTTGATAATGGAGTCCACCCATATAGTGAAAACCAGCGTAAATAGCGAAAAAAGGCGATTTTTACTGGTTTCTTTCTTATTTTTCGTTTAACTTTGAACCAATTTTCATCAAAGTTAACAATTGCTTTATAAATGTATCCTCTGTTACATCCCTGGCAGCACATGGACAAAATGAATTTAAAAAATTCCAAAATAATTGTGGTCCAAAATGGGTCTTCATGTTGCCTGTTTTACTGCTTCATGTCCTCAACTAACTTTGATTGAATAAATACAGACTACTTCTGTTATTACTGCATTAATTCAAAATGTTTTTTTTAATGAAAGTTCTTTAAAGTAATTGCAGGAGATAGACACTGTTACATCGAAACATGATGCTGTTTTTGCTCCTTTCTAATTGAACGCTTTTTTTTCTGATCGACCAGCTGGCTATGGCTACTAGTCTTAAATAAATATCTCAGCTACTATGGGACAGAATTTATTCAACAGTTTTAAATATTTTTATGCGTTTACTTCTTTATTACTATATATGATAACCTCCTGATAGTATCACATTTGCATAAACATTTAATACATTATGCGTAGCAATTATTATGGGACGTAGGTAATATGATTTAATTAATCTGTTTCTTAATATTAATTTGTCCCATAATATTTGTTACATTTGCATTCAATTTATGAACTAAATGTCTTAATTATTATGGGACAGAGCTCGTTTAATTTTATTTCCCTGTACGTCTAAATCTTTGTATAATTTATTGATTTCTTTTCCTTTCGTTGTTTTTTTTTTTTTGTTTCATTGTGTGAGTCTTACACGTTTACATGTTCCTTTCTTTTCTCTTCTTACGATCCATTCAATTTCCTTCCATTCAACTTGAACTTTTCATTTCCTCCATCAATAATATCAAATTACAAACAAAACACGCCCAGCGTTCTTGACGCGCAAAATTATTCCAAAGTTATCGTCATACAAACTTGTTTTACGCGCGCTTCTCATTCTGTTTATAAGGAGACACATTTAGACACAAAATATAGGAACAAGCGAATCTGATGAGTGATATACATATATACAAACATAACCTCGAGTTTTTAAGCTTGTCCTGGCGTATATAATTGCGTTCCATCAGCTTGTAACCGGCTTTTCTACTTTGCTTGGACTATTTATCGAACGATGTTTTCAAATCAGACACGAACTGATTAATATATATATATATATATATATATATATATATATATATATATATATATATATGGAATGAAAGCTGAAATTCTTTAAAAAGTTACAATCAGAACGGAAGAAAAAATATTTACATAAATCATATTACTGAGAGGAGATTTTTATTCGGCCTTTTCTGTTTTTTTTTTCCTTTTTTTTAACACTCAGCGTTCATTGCAGTAAACAGGAAGTCAGACTGCTTGGAAATGTTTACCAATTCTTGCTAGTTAAAATTTATTTTTTGTATGTATGTTTTTTTTTCTGGCGATTGTGTTTCTTCAACTTCTTATGCTTATCATTCTATAGACATTCTGTTTTCAAAACCAACACTATATGATTCTACTGTTGGCAACTTCTAACTCCGTCCTATTCATTCATTTTTTTCCCTAATGCCTTTGCAAAAGGGATACATATATCTCTTCTCCACCTGATATATATGGGTTACATAGTTTGGTAGAACGGGTTCTTTAATTTAATTTAATGTTATCACCAGTTTAAGAGAAGGAATACTCTGTCAAAACTGTACGCAAGGAAAAAATAGAAAAATCATCCCAATACATCCTGAAGAAATCATGATAACAGATAATAAAAAAAAAGAGTCTACAGAAAATCATGGCCGCCGATATACTGAAAGTATATAGCATTTTTAAAGATTACCTGATAACATGATATTAAATTAAAAGCAGTGTTGAAGTCATGAGAGACTTAAACAGGCTGCGTATAACCGACTCAACGTGATTTGTTTAAATGGTTGATAGAACAGGGATTACGAGATCGCGAAAAGACAACATTTACTAAGAGCTACAAAGAACAAGAAATTGTGGAGATTTAAGCTTCTCAACGTCCTGAAGAGATATGTCGCATATAAGAAAAAGTGAAAATATAACGGTTTTCGCACAATAGACAGATAAACAACGACAGAAAAACAACCCTATCAATTATGTCCGCACTAACATGTATATGCAGAAAATCGGTGTACCATCAATCATGTGTCCAATTATGACAGCAGAATAACATATATATCCATTACATCAAAGCTCGACCCAAAATTATATTTCGATATTAAATGACCCATTGAGGAGTTGATATGTTAAGCAAAAAATAAAAAAATAATAATAATAATAATAAATACCAATATAAACTGGACTCAATCACTTTAACCCCTTGAGACCTACGTTCCGGAACAATTTTAACCCTTCAGGCTGAGCTCCTGAGTCAAAATTATCAAATATTAGGTTGGTGCAAAAATAATGACGTAAGAATGTCGTTTTTTGACGTTAAAAAATACGTCAAAAAACGACATTATTACGTCATTATTTTTGCACCAGCCTAATAACTGGTATGTAATGTTTCACGGTAGATATAAAAACAGTTACAAATGTTGACCGACCGTTCAACAAGTAGCTGGGCATTAAGTCATTTTTTGTCTTTACCGCTGTTCAACAGCTGCCTGGGAATTTCGTCATTCATCTCTACCATCGGTAAACCGGTGATAAGAGCTCAAAGGTTTAAAACAATTAGGCATCTGTATTTACACTGTATAAGTTCAGACAGTTGTCCCCATCTTTGTTGTTGTTATCACAATGGCCTAGTGGATTAAAACGTTGGTTTGTGTATTTGGTGACATAGTTATTGTGGTTTCAATCTCTTGGTCACGAGTACATAACTTGCACTCAGTGGAAACGGGCGAAGCATTAAATAGGCAGTACTAAATAAAAATTAGAACTTGACAATATCTTTAGACATAAGCAGTGGAACGAGAACAGTCCCGATTAAATAAAAGGTTCAGTTCAGAAACCCTGTAGTTTACCCTGATCGATAAACACCTAAGGAAGGTCGGGGGACACAACGGCCGGAATGTTGTGATAACAAAAATTAGGTTACTTGTCCGAATATAAATAGTGTGAATAATGATATCTCCTCATTCCAGGAACTCAGACAAAAATTAAGTATATGTAAATGAATGTGTAGCTGCTGTAACGTATATGTAAATGAATGTGTAACCGCTGTAACGTATATTTAAATTAATGTGTAGCTGATGTAACGTATATTTAAATTAATGTCTAGTTGCTGTAACGTATATGTAACTGAATGTGTAGCTGCTGTAACGTATATGTAACTGAATGTGTAGCTACTGTAACTTGTATATAAGTGAATGTGTAGCTGCTGCAACGTATATGTAACTGAATGTGTAGCTGCTGTAACGTATATGTAAATGAATGTGTAGCTGCTGTAACGTATATTTAATAATGTATAGCTGCTGTAACTTATATATAAGTGAATGTGTAGCTGCTGTAACGTATATGTAAGTGAATGTGTAGCTGCTGTATCGGTTATTTTCGCAAGAAATGGAAACTTTATACGCAAATTCACACTATGTCGCATATTCTTAGTCTGTTTTATCTCCAGTTATAAGTAAAGTAACATCACAGACTCTTTAAACAGGATCAGTCAAATATTTATTTTACCTAAATGGCCTTAATTTCTATGCCAATGATTATAATCAGATTAAGGCCTTTTGAAAACAATTTTAGCAAGGATATAAAAATGAAAATTGGTCATAATAAATGCGTAAGACGCAGGTTTAAATAGTGGGGCAGAATGGTCTCTCTAGTATTAGTTGATAACAACTCGAAGAGAATATAAGATAATTTGGTTTGGTTTGGTCTGGTTTGTTTTGTTTTACGACATATCAAATCAATGTGTTATTTAATGCCGACAAAATTTCTATTGCTGCTAATATTTCTTTTCAAAAATCTATTTCTGGTAATATTATTTTCTACAAAAAATATATTTCTGGCAATTTTTTTTTCTATAAAAAATATATTTCTGATATTTTTTTTCTACAAAAAATATATTTCTGGTAATATGTTTTCTACAAAAAAATATATTTCTGGTAATATTTTTTTCTACAAAAAATATATTTCTGGTAATATTTTTTCTACAGAAAATATATTTCTGGTAAAATTTTTCTACAAAAAATATATTTCTTTTAATATTTTTTTTTCTACAAAAAATATATTTCTGGTAATATTTTTCTACAAAAAATATATTTCTTTTAATATTTTTTTCTACAAAAAATATATTTTTGGTAATTTTTTTTTCTTCAAAAATCTATTTCTGTTAATAATTTTCTTTCAGAAATATATCTCTGGTAATATTGTTTTCTTTTTTTCAAAAAAATTATTAAAACCTATTTTTAAACTTTGATAGTGTTTTGACCCCAGTTTGGGGGTTATCTATTTGCCCATAGCTGGGATCCTAACAGGTGCTACCACCTCGGGTCAGGGTGGACCTGTGAACACCAGCAATTAAAATTAAGATAAAAATGATTCGGCGAATATAAGTTAGAAGAAGAAGAATTGTTTTAATATTTTGAACCAGAAGGAAACCACATATTCTTGGGAAAAATCGAGGAAATGGTATAAAACGTTCGCTAACTAGGAAAGATAGAAACGTGAAGAATACGCTGTAGAAGAGTTTTATCTATCCTGCAATGTTAATCTAAATGTAGAGAACAAATCCGAAACAAGGGACACACAGACTGCCCTTCGTCCATAGAGTTTAAATATCATCAACTCTTCAGCCGAGGCAATTAGAAAAGTAAATGTTAAAATGCGGAAATTTCTAACAATGAACCGGATGTACCATCCTAAGGCGGAAATAGACTGATTGTACTTTCACAGCGATCAAGGTGGAAGAGGAATGGTTCAATTAGAATTGTCCTTGAAAAGTTGAAAAGAGCCATGATCACACACGCCCTGAAGTGATATGACAGATGAAAGATCCTTGGTGGAGAGGGCTTCCTTTTCTATCTCCCAAATTCATTTTCAAACATCGTAAATCATTCTCGGTACATGATACTATGTATTATATTGTCATTACAAACGTCAGTGAATCATTGCCAAACATCTTTTTCACTGTTAGTTTGTTTATAAAAGAATTAATAGTAGGCGAAATTTAATTTTGCATTCAGATATAGTTTTCTTAACCCTAGAGCACTAACCATGGGTATATAGTACCCAGCGCAAATTTTCATATTTTTAACTCCAATTTTCAGTACCTGATTTTCTTACCGAAATAATGTTTTTCATTTCCCATTAATGTTAATTCAAAATACAAATTTGGAAGTTCTTGCATGTAAAATATTTCAAATAAACATTTATATTTAATTTTTTTTTTTTTTGATATGTTTCAAAATCGGGTAAGATATACCCATGGTTAGTAGTGGTGTAACTTTAATTGATGGTTAGTGTTCTAGGGTTAAAAAGTAGGTTTATTTCAGTTGTATAATATATTTCTTAAAGTTTATGCACAGTAAATAAAATAAAATGAATTAGTAAAATTTGAGTAATCTTTCGTATTTGATTGACTTCTCAGAAAAGAATTCTAAGGAGGAGGTTCGTGGTTTCCTTCACTGTCGGACCCTTTCTTTCCTTGATCTAACCTCAAACATTTTGTACCCTTGGTTTGTGTATTTGGTGACAGAGTGGATGTCTTCCCCTGATTGCAAGTACGTAATCTAGACCAAGGGATTGAAATCACAATACACACAAAAATCTGAGTTTTCCTTACTTCAATTCTTTTTCGATTCAGTATCTATCTATATTTCTGAGATGTGGTATTATGTACACTATTTACATTATTCGGACTATTGTCCTCATCTTTGTCGCCATGTTTATTGCAACGTTTCGGCCGTTGTACGCTCCGGCCTTCTTCAGAATCTTTCTATATTTCTGAGATGAGGTAGTACGCACACTATTTACATTATTGTTCTCATCTTTGTCACCATATTTATTACAACGTTTCGGCCGTTGTACGCTTCAGAATCTATCTATATTTCTGAACTGATGTATTATGTACACTATTTACATTATTCGGACTATTGTCTTCATCTTTGTCGCCATATTTATTACAACATTTCGGCTTATAATACCGAGAAATTCCTACCCAGATGTCCTCTAGGAAATAGTGTCTCTTTTGCTTCGCGGACAATAAATATATATGCATCAATTTCATAGTTAAAGAGTTTTGTCTCTTTTTTTTAAATTGGTGTTTTAGAAATGCCGTCTTTTTTTAATACATTTTGCTTTATGTTTTTGCATAAACATTAATAAATATTTTATTGTTGAGTCAATATAAAGAAAAATATATTATAAAAAGTTGAGTAAACGCCAGATTTTTGAAAACGGAGCCTCCAAATTATGTAATTAATTGATTGATTCACTCATTTATTTTCTACGATTTACCAATCTTTTGCAGGCTATTAAAACCAGGAAATATTTTTAGATTGTAATTTTTGTTAGATACTAATAATTTAGCGATAAAAGTCTTACTATTTAACCCATAGCTGCATTTACGCGTAAGAGAATATGACGAACCCAACTAGAATTGGAACTCGGCTCTCCGATTAACAATTCCGAGCCTCCCGCACATCCACGCTTAAAGCATCTGCTATCACCAAGCATTCATCTATCTAGATAATGACCAGGCTCCCCGTTGCTTAACTTAGCTGATTGCACAGAAACGTATATTTCAACGTTATATGTCCGTAAGCCTTGTGATTAATCTGCATACAATAAAGTCCGTACATATTTTATTGCTTTTTATAACTTTCTTTTTTTTTTTTTTTTTTTTTTTTTTTTTTGAGGAGGTTGTCTAAACAGACCATGTAATATTTTAGGTGGGAAAATTATTTGATAATAAGATAAAAGACATTAAACCTAGCCACGTCTTTCGATACGATATGTCGAAATTCCTTAAAAATATTCCAAAACACTGATAAATACGGCACTAATGGTTACCTTTCTTTCATTTCTGATACTCCAAGACATACTATCTTTTGTTTAATTTCAAAATCCTTATCACTGGCATTCTTGTTCTGCACGGCACCCGGCAGATAGCATAAACCCAAGAGTCGATACTGCAAGATAATGTTGCTCTTAAGGGAAACGGTTAAGGTTTATTTCTGGCGACAAAAACGTCTTTAAATAGAAACGCCAATGAAATTCGCCTCACTAGTACCGTGTAAGCATGTGGCACACACTTTAAACTCGTTTTGTTGCAATAATTCATGCTCGGGGTGATACTAACTCATCATCTCTCGTCACCGTTAGAATACACGAGGATTTGTCCTAAGGGGGATGGTGACATTCCAGTCTCCGATCTTCATTCGATCGTCTTAATTGTCTTCTCAGAAAGGAATTCTAAAATGGAGATTTCTGGTATTCTTCTCACAACCACCGTTTCTTTTCCCTTGATGTAACCTCAAACATTTTATCCCCTTGGTTTGTTTATTATGGCGACATAGTGAATGCTTTCCACTGATTGCAAGTACGTATTCCTGGGATTGAAATCACAATACAGACACAAATCTGACTTTTCATCACTTCTATTATTTTTCGCTTCACGGATTATAAATATATACGTCATTTTTTTTTTTAAAGTGGTGTTTTAGAAATGCCGTCGTTTGTAAATCATTTTGTTTTATCATTAGGAACGAAATATTTTACTCATTGTCGGTCGTGACCCGATGTCAAATCCTGATGGGGTCTAGTGTGTTCACTTTTCCACGAGTAGTCGTGGTAAGGCATTAATTTGTCTCCACTTCTTCCAGGTATGGATTCAGTTGCGGAGTAAACTGGACTTTCTAGCCCTGGCTGGCGCCAATATAAGAGAGAGAAAATATCGATTATTATATTTTTTTAATAATTTTTTTTTTTTTTTTAAATGCGTGTCGTCTGTATTTTTTTAAAATTTATTGTTAACGGCAAAAATTCTTACGGCATTCTTTTCTATTTTTATACTTAAAGATGTTTTGGGGGTCTTTAGGTTAGAATACGTTTTATTTAACTACAATTTACAAAAAGTCTCTTTTAATTTTTAATATACTATATTTCTTTTTAAAACAAGTAAATGTATTAGAATCACTTACAGGATGTAAAATTATTTTCACATCAAGTCTAAGTAAGTATATTACTAGGTCACAATTTTTTTTAAATTTATACTTAAATATTATTTAAGTAAAACCTATGACAATGACAGCAAATATAGCTAATTCATTTCTCTGATTTAGTAAACTTTTATCTTTTTATAAACCTAGTAATATATAGCTTCTCATGTAATTTCCATTTAACGGATGTCTGAATTCATTGAAAAATACATCCCTACCCCTACCAAAACGTAACTAATAACGGATACAACAAAATTCAGCGATAATGAACACGCAACAACCCCTTGTCTGGTTGAATTGGATTTCTCTGTATCCTTGGAAACGTGAATTATGATTTTTTGCTGTGTCTTTAAAACCCAGTAATTTTAAAAATAAATTACTCCAAAATTGGCTTGAGGATGAAATGGAACTAATGTCTTTAATTTAATTACAAAATTAAATTCGAAGCTTTTAGCTTCCATTTTTGAAACACGGTTAGAACTGTGTAGCGAAAAAACCATTTTAAATCAATTTATAATATTAATGCTCTGTAAATTTACATTGAACACAATTTTGTAAAAATAAAAATATCTATAAGAACACCGGATTATATATCTTACTTTTCTTTCTTTTATATATATATATATATATATATATATATATATATATATATATATATATATATATATATATATATATATATAATATTTGATTGAGGTTTAATTTTTCAACCAGCAAATGTCTTTTTTCAACCAGCAAATGTCTTTTCGCGGGCACTTCGACGTGGTGTAATGGTTAGCACGTTTTCTTGCTAGAACAGCTACGACTGAGTAGGGAGTTCGATCCTCATGCGCGCCCTATACGGTCGGCCTTGTGCCACATCTAAGCTACGCTTTGATAATCGCAATTTGTTTGGGCACCTCCAGGTGGTGAAAGTTTGTCTCGCTAAAACAATTCCGACTGAGTACTGAGTTCGATCCTCACTGGTTGCCTCATACGTTTGGCCTTGTGCCACATCTAAGCTATACTTGGAAAATAACTATTGTCTTTGTCGCAGAAAACGTGATTTTCTGATTGATATTAGTAATAAAAAATGAGATTGAATTTTTAACTGTTTAGAGGCTTTTCACCTCATAACTGATGATTTGACTTTTTCCACTTATTACCAATATTTTATGGACGCGTTCTTCGAAGCGTTGTCATAAAAATTGGTTTCGCCAGATGCGCGGGCGTTATAACATTATTAGTAGCAGCGATCAATTTTCAGCATTTAGGTATGCTAAAAAATACAAGTAAGAAAAAAAGGAAAACATGTGTAGTGAGAATCCCAAAAGGCTAAACGTCTTTTCCTCTGTACTGAACCCGAAACTTAGCCCTCCGAAAAAAAAAAAAAAAACTTTCATATCGCTTAAGGAAGACATCACAATCGTTTTTTTTCCTCACCAACAGAATAAATTAAATCACTTTCATTAGTTTATTTTATAGGAGTTACATGAGTATATTTGTTGAATTTACACTTTCTTTCAGGAACTCTCCTTGATAATTTCTCATACTAAGAGTTCCTGATAGAATACAAAAATATATATTTTACTAATTTTTATTAATTCTCTTGTTTATCAATTTTTCTCAACCATTTAGATATTTGAGCCCTGACCAACGATTTACCGGTGGTAGAGAAAAATGACGTAATGCTGAGCGACCAGTTGAACAGTAGTAGAGAAAAATGACTTAATGCCCAGCCACTGGCTGAACGGTAGGTAACCACTTGTAAACCTTTTTATATCTACCGTGAAATATTACATACCAATTATTTGCAAATTTTGACTCAAGAGCTCAGGCAGAAGGGAAAAAATTGTTCAGAAATGCAAGGCTCAAAGGATTAAAGATCTGTCGCTTTTGTTCTTCAACAAATGACATCTTCTCAAACTGAAACAACAACCATAAAATGACAGAATAAATATTTATAATGATCTGTTTCCTAACTTGTAAGTATTACCAGTGATATGTCCCCGAAACGGAGATAATTGATCGAAGTCGCTAAATGGTTTAGGCTACTGTAACCGAGTAGAACAATCTAGCAGATAGCAGTAATGGAACTGGTACTTGCCGCAGGCAATAGGTGTAGACAATAGGCGTAAACCAATAGGATAGCCAATGGCGTAGTCCAAAGAGCGACGTCTTGTACCTCTACATCAGCCTGTATTTATGGCTGATACCAGCCAATCAGATTCTTGTGAGGGGGGGGGAACACAGGTGTATGCATATTCATTACATCAACCGGATATATCCTTATTTTCTCCTCTTAACTTTCAGTGTTCCTTAACTCTGCTTCCTGTTGATTTAAGACCTTAATCTAGATTGGGCGATATAATTATTCTAGATCTTCTTTTATATCTTATCTGCAACCATTACGTATTCAAAATATATATTGAGCGTTGCATAAATCCATGAAAAAATAGAAATACAAGGAAAAAGTACAATCGAAGAAAATGTCACAATAAAAATTATATCAACAATATTGCAGAAAGTGCTTTTTGAAGACTGGAGCAAGTTAGGTGAAAATTAGCATAAGTGCCGAGATGAGTGGATAAGCGTTGATCTGTTAGTAATTTTGCGAATATGCAGGATTTCGCCATTCAAATAATTAATATCTTCACAATCCAAGATTTGTCTAGTAGAATAAAACAAATAAAGCGAACTGGGATATTAAGACGCAAAAGTGTAAGAAATACGGATTTATCAGTGTAGATTAGATTTTTTTTTCATGACAGCAAGAGAAAAAGACCAGGATGATAACTACGAATTGGAGATGTCAACGCCAAACAGATACAGAAGATTAGACATCTCGGAAGTGTTTTAATAGTGGATGAAAAAAGGGACAGCGAAATCCTAACGCCCATAGAATTATCGAAGAATATATCCCAAAAACGTAAACAAGGTCTCGTATTAAGAAAGAGGAAGACTTCGTTAGAAAAAAATAAAAGTGTTCTGAATTTCTATTGTGTTTTGCATAGCAGGCAATGGTGGACAATCACAGCTGAAGAGGAAATTGAAGGCAACAGAAATGTCGTTCAGCAAGAATGATTCCGTTTATTCTATGGACGGAGCGATGAAGCACCGAGGAAGTCTGAAGGAAAATGGTAACAAAAAGAACACTTTTTTTCAGAATCCGTTGGAATTTCTTGGACGAAATTATGAAGAAGGAGGGCTATTTTTTTTCGCTATTTAGAGTGCAAGAAAGTTATGGGAAAATAGCAGAAAACGTGCCTGATATGCTTTTCTGAATAGATGGCGGAAAGTACAAAGGGAACATTTTTTATTTTTTTAATAAAAAAGGCGCCTAAGGGGCAAGGAAGAGAAGAAGTTGTGGATGGCTATGGCCGACCACATCCTTTACGATAAAGAATGAAGCTAAGTTAAATAATATTTGCCCAGTTAAACAACATAAATATTCAGACATCATTTTCCAATTAAATATTTCTTAAACTGCATTAACTCTACAAATAGTTGTAATATAATGTATAAACGTTACGAAATAACCATGTCTTTGTCCTTTTAATAGCAGGCACTGTAAATAGGTTACTATGTTAAGAAAAAAAAATCTATTTTTGCTTTGACGATAGTCGACATGTCATATTTCAAAGAAGAAATCAAATTGGATTTTTCATATTATCAATTAATGTAACGATTAACGAGAGATAATGTTCGATTTTTTTTATCAAATGTTGGCTGGTTGTTTTGTTGTATGGCGTATCAAACTCATTTAATGCTAATTTTTTTAAATAGATTCATAGCGATGGATTGGTAAAAAAAATATATATATATATATATATATATATATATATATATATATATATATATATATATATATATATATATATATATATTAATTAATTGATTTAAAATATGTTTTTTTTTCGCTACACAGTTTTAACCATGAGCACTATTTTGTAAAAATAAAAATATCTATAAGAACACCGGATTATATATCTTACTGTTCTTTCTTTTTATTTATATATATATATATATATATATATATATATATATATATATATATATATATATATATATATATATTTGAACCATTTTTCAATTACTCATATTTTTGAGTACAATCACATGTATTGTTGGTAATATTATTTTTTCAAAAACGTATTGCTGGTAATAATTTTTTTCTTAAAGAATTAATTTCTCTAATAATTTTTTACTAAGCATTTCTGATATTAGAACCTATTTTTACCCTTTTATAATGCTTTTTACCTCAGTTTCGGGGTTAACTATTTGACTATAGATGGGACCCTAACAGGTGCTACCACCCCGGGTCATGGTGAAGCTGGAAACACCAGTATTATTAAAAGATGGTTCCACGCTCCTCAACGACAGCCTTATCAGAGGCCATGCTGTTGGACGTAGTTTATCGTCTTATCCTGGACGCGGATGTAGTTTATCGTCATACCCAGGACGCTCTTTATCAAATGAGCACAGTCGAAAGCAGCTACTTCTGTTAGAGCAATGAACAGAGTCGTTTGATTTCAATATATTTTTGTTTTTCGAATAATTTTAAACGTATTGCATCTGGCGGGAAAGTACAATGAACGTTCACTGGAGGAGATTATTTTTAAATCATTTCAACCCAAGCAAGACAGTAAAGCGACGAAGACAGAACGGGTTACTGATTTTGAAAGATTAAGAAAAATAGAAAGATTATAAATGATTGAGAACAACAAAACCAGAGTAACCAAGAACACAGAAGATAACGATTGATATTGTATTTAACTTTTTGAAGATCAAAGTTGATTGGAATGTCCTGAACCGGAAGAGTGCAAGCGAAGAAACTCTTACACTTGCATATAGCCAATTCAAATACAAATTGATGAGACCTTGTTATTAATCTAGTACTGCACTTAAATTCGTAAAGTCTAGGTACTACAACAGAAAGGTCATTAGAATAATTACCATGAAAGTATTTATAGAAATGTCCCTGGGAAGCTACATCTGTGGGAAAGGGAGTGAAACTAAGATGCTATGTCAGTTAATTGCGGATTCTTCGTCGGATTTTTATCAAGATTCTCTAAATATATAGCAGGTTCACCAGATATGGAAGCAATATTCAAAGCATGGACGAAAGATAGACTTATAGATATGTAAGATAGATTCTGCAGAGAAAATTGTCTTGCACGACAGAGTGAAGCAACTGTTTCAGAAAATCTCAAGTTCTTTTTATCTAAGAAGAATGATTAATAATCAATAAGTGAATATTTCGTATTAAAACAATCATAGACACTCACTCTTCAAACATTGACACTCCTGTACAACTACACACTTACACGTTCGCATAAATATATCGTTATCATTATTTACATTATTCGAACTATTTTCCTCATCTTTGTCGCCATATTTATTACAACGTTTCGGCTTATATTTCACTCACTGGGGTAGACTGTTCAAGTTCCACGTGCCATGTTTAATGGATGTCAGTTATCTCCTGTTAATACACCTCTCCAAGTTTTCCACTGCCTTAACCGGGTATTGAACTCACACTCGTTTGGTTCTAACTGGTTCTAACGCCTTTATCCACTGGTACTAACATCTTTATCCACTGTGTCATGTGCCCCTGAGGACATCTGTGTATGAATTTCTGGGTATTATAAGCCGAAATGTCGTAATAAATATGACGACAAAGATGAGGACAATAGTCCGAATAATGTAAATAGTGTATATAATACCTCATCTCAGAAATATAGACAGATTCTTTTCTTTTGTTTAGAAATTGATTCAATATAACTCTTGCGTTTATCGCTGTAATAAAATATTGTACCACAGTAAAAATCTTCAGTTTAACTTCAAATTTTATGTCAGTTGTCTCCTGTTAATTCCCCTCTCCAAGTTCTCCAGTACCTTAACCGTGTATTGAACTCACACTCTTTGGGTCTTGTCACTGGATCTAACCAACGCCTTTATCCACTGTGCCATGTGTCCTACCTTGTGCCACAGCTGACCGTGTGGGTCGGTTGGTAGATATCCTGCAGTTGGAGACTCGTCTCCAGCTATGCTGGTCAAACTCTCTGCCTCTCCAGACGAGGCTATGTCGAAGGGCAGAGTCTCGTCGCGGGAAACAGCTACCCGATCCTATTTTTTACGGGGTCTACGTGGAATTTTTGACCGACTCTACGGGCTCGGATACCCCACATTAAATTCAGCCTTGTGGGACTGTTGGTAGATATTTTGCAGTCGGAGATTCGTCTCCAGCTGTGTGGGCAAATTCTCTGCCTCCGGCCAGAGAGGATCCTCCCATACATTCAAACATGCTGATGGACGGTACACAAATGCACTCATATTTCGACGTATATAAACATGAGTCGTCAGGCGTTAGTACAATTTATTAGGATTTCAAACACATACAACGTCTTTTCATGCGAAAGGGAAGAAAAGAAAAAAGAGCAAGAAAGAAAAACTCAAGTTAAAGTCTCTTTTCTTTTTATATCGTATAATAAATTATAACGTTCTATTGGATTGGATTGATCCTGCTTTTAAATTAATACGTTGGAATTTATAGTCGATTCTTTCTCATTTCATATATATATATATATATATATATATATATATGTGTGTGTGTGTGTGTGTGTGTGTGTGTGTGTGTGTGTGTTTATGTGTGTTATCATATACATATAATAAAATTATTTTAAAGGTGTACTATATTTATGGGTGTAATTGCTCAATAAAAGCGGACACTGAGATCAACAGCAAGCTGCGACATTGTAGTTCATGGTTGAACGCAATCTTCAGGTCATGACAATTGCGTTCAAGCAGGAAACAGAATGCTGACGTTCGATGTTGATCTCAGTGCCCGCTTTGCATGCATACATACATACATATATATATATATATATATATATATATATATATATATATGTGTGTGTGTGTGTGTGTGTGTGTTTATTTATATGTGTGTCTGTGAGCGTTGTTTATGTTCAGGTTATGTAAAAGTTTTGTTTTGGCCACAGGCAGAAAAAATACCCAAGGAATCATTCGGTTTATTTCCTATCTCGTCTCGCTTCTTTGTTTTTGTTTTTTGTTGTTTTTTTTGCTTTTTTTGTTTTTTTTTTGCTTGTTTTTGTTTTTTTTTTTCATCGTCTCTGATGTCAGTTTCGTTAGATTTTCAACCTTTCCAAAGCTTACGCCCACCGCCGCTCCCCGCCAAAGAAAAAAAAAAAATGACGCCGAGCTATTTCGACACATCTATGATCACCTTAGTGATCTGCTAGCCACGGCCGTCCAGAGGCGTTTGAAGAGTACAAAAACAGCCCAGAGTACATGCTAAGATCATTCGTCTTTAAAAGATGGATGACCTGAAATTGTAAGCGCCCGACCCCCCAACTGCACGGATCGATAATAAATAATGGCTTCTTTGTATTGCTGATCAGTGCGAAGAAGCGAATGGATTTGAAAGATTAGAACCGAAGATGTAGTCAGAGGCAAAACGGTAGAGACCGATGATTGAGAAGAAAGTCATAAACACACACACACACACACACACACACACACACACACACACACACACAGACACACACACAGACAGACACACACGCACATACAGACACACACACGCGCTTGTACATGACTTTGTGTGGGGTGCAGATGATAGTAGATGTATGTAGAAGTAGGTTGATGTATATAGATGTGGGTACATGGGAATGTTGACGCTATTTCCGATAGTCATTAAATGAATATAGTATGAAGACAATGTGATGAAACGTAAAGAAGATTATGTAGCACCAATCCTTCAAGTGAAGAGAGTTAACTTTGCTCGAAAGTTACATTTAAACACTTGTTTTCATCAGGGTTCGATCGTTTATCCTGTCACTTGAAGATAACATCCATGTAATTCAGCAACGAGAGATTTATAGAAGAAGAGCCAGGATAGATAGATAGATAGATAGATAATGAAAAGGTTACCTAAGATAGATAGATAGATAGATAGATAGATAGATAGATAGATAGATAGATAGATAGGAATAAACATAGATAGATAAGAATAAACAGAGATAGATAGATAGATAGATAGATAGATAGGAATAAACATAGATAGATAGATAGATAGATAAGAATAAACAGAGATAGATAGATAGATAGATAGATAGATAGATAGATAGATAGATAGATAGATAGATAGGGATAAACAAAGATAGATAGATAGATAGATAGGAATAAACATAGATAGATAGATAGATAGATAGATAGATAGATAGGAATAAACATAGATAGATAGATAGATAGATAGATAGGAATAAACATAGATAGATAGATAGATAAGAATAAACAGAGATAGATAGATAGATAGATAGATAGATAGATAAGAATAAACAGAGATAGATAGATAGATAGATAGATAGATAAGAATAAACTGAGATAGATAGATAGATAGATAGATAGATAGATAGATAGATAGATAGATAGATATGCAAACAGGAATAAACTGAGATAGAGTGACAAAGAATAAACTCTGATAGACATCGATTGAAATAAACTGAGATACATAGTGATAGATACGAATAGTCTGAAATAGATATATAAATATATCGATAAGAGATAGATAGATAGATAGATAGATAGAGAGAGAGAGAGAGAGAGAGAGAGAGAGAGACAGACAGACAGACAGACAGATAGACAGACAGGCAGACGTGGAGAAATACGAATAAACTGAGGTCGTTTTAATCAGGCAAGATTCAGTTAAACTTGATAATTAAAAAAAAACGAAACGAATATTTAAATGCTATCTAATATCAATTCCCCTATATGGAAATAAAAACTGGAAAAAATCTTCACAGATGAAACAGTGGCTTGAGATAAGAGATGTAGTTCTACAAAAGGATATTAATACCATCCTAGATGGAAGACGTGAGAACAAAATCGTTATTAGAACGTTTATTTAAAAAAAATCATATTGTTTTGGGGCACAAGGCCGAATAGGTATATGGGAAATGCCGGTCGACACTGTCTATCTTTCTCCTAGGTAATCTGAGTCGCGAACCATTCACTCTAATAATTGACGCAATTAGCATAAAAACCCAAGGATCACAATGTCACATTTTCACGGGGAGTCGGGGTCTGAGAAAATAATCTTTGTTCATTGGAATGACTGCAAAAACCATGACCCTTCCCAAATTTATAGATAAAACATACTGGGGTTACTTCTTAGCCAATACGATAGGCCACTTCTTGCTCTCACCTGATACATTTATATTCTTTGAAGCCAGATCGATGTTATAGCTTGTCCCTTTTGTGTATTAACAGCATTCTTAGTTTGTTAAATGTTTAACTAGTTTTGCGTTGCATATATTGCTTACATATTATTATTATTTTTTCCCTGTTATGTTCTTTCTTTTGTTGTTTATTGCAAACTTTGTCACTTCTTTTTGTTGGGCATTTCCGCCAAATAAAAGTTAACCATAGTCAATTGCTCTACACTCAGTTTTAAATAAAATACAAATAAAGACGGCACTTGGGCTTAGAATAGAGAAAAGATAGTTGAAGTTTCTGGGACACATAATGAGAAAAGAAGGTTTGGTGAATTTGAAACGCACAATAGATTTTGAAAGCCAAAGGGACAGACAAAAAACAGTGTGTAGATTACTTAAGTGTCTTGAAATTGTAGGGATTTTCCAAGCGTAGCACAAGTCCGAAAGTATGGGGCATCCAGTGAGGATCGAACTCACTTTTCAGTAGTGACTGATCTAGCAAGCCAAGCTTGCTAACCATGACACCACGCCGAGGTGCCCTAGATTTTCCAAGCGTGGCTTAGATGCGGCACAAGGCCGAAAGTGAGGGGCACCCAGTGTGGATCGAACTCACTACTCATTCGTAATGTTTTAGCGAGACAAGCTTGCTAACCATTACACCGCCTCTAGGCGCCCCTTTTAGATTTTCCAAGCGTAGATTAGATGTGGCACAAGGCCGAAAGTATGGAGTATCCAGTGAGGATCGAACTCACTACACAGTAGTAACTGATCTAGCAAGCCAGGCTTGCTAAACATTACACCACGCCGAGGTGCCCAAATGATTTTCCAAGCGTATCTTGGACGTGGCACAAGGCCGAAAGTGAGGGGCACCCAGTGAGGATCGAACTCACTACTCATTCGTAATTATTTTAGCGAGACAAGCTTGCTAACCATTACACCACCTCGAGGCATCCAAGGGTCTTGAAAATGCATGGCTGAACACGCACTTGCGAGAGATAGAAAGCCGATAGGCTTTCCTTATATCTCCGAGGAATAGGATGTCGTAGAAAAGAACCATCATCCAGGTCCGCAAGGATACGACGACTGCAGAAAGCAAAAGAAAACATGTCTCGTTGGGACATTTCGGTGTTAATGTCCACTAGATCTTATTTTCGGATTTCGATATATAAACAAATTGATTTAATTAAATAATATTTTCGGCTCAGAAACCTATGAATTAAACTTTGTTTCCTTTTTGAATAAGAATGCATGAGTTAGCCGATATAGATTCCCAAATGTTCCAAAGACAGAATATAGAGACGAGTATCTAATATTTGTATTCTACGTTTCCCTTGTTTCGTTATTAAGTTATTTAGCACGACCGTTACGCTCTGCCACTACCTTATAACGGGCTATTCTGTTTTGATTATGAGACGACACGGAAGGATAAGTTATATTAAAAACGGTGTGTGGTTTTAGTCAGAAAAAAGGAAATATACATAATATTAGGAGGAAGACACTTCGATGAGTCGGTTAACGAGCTTGTCTCTCTTGATCAGTTACGACTGAAGCTTGAACCTTACCGGGTTCCCCATACTTTCGGCATTGTACCACACCTAATGTGCGCTTATAAAGTTTCCATAATAATATGAAAAAATAAAGACAAATTAAAACAAATTAAAAAAGAGAAGCCAATTCTTCTGTACGAAATACCGTAATTTCTTGAAAATAATACGCACTTATAAATAATACGCACCCCAACAAATGATCCAAAAATTAAGAAATATATCTAACCCTATGTATAATAAGCATCTATAAATTTTGTCAAAAAACAAAAAAACAAACAAGTAATTACGAAGACATTTTTATCTACCTCGACATTAAGAATAAAATCAAAACTAAGCGGTTAAAATAATGTTGAAAATTACCAGCGGTTTTCCCGATAAATATAACATTTTATTTTACCGCCAAAATGTCGTCACAACGCGCGAATTATAGTGCAAATTTCAAACATAGATTTAGCAGAAAGAATAGGAAACAGATCTGCAGTTAGAGAATATGAGTTGAATGAGGCTAACATACGTTTATGGAGAAAGAATAAAAATGAATTAAAATAGTGTAAATCTAGTGCCAAAGCTATAAGTAAAGGAAGAAAAACTCAGTATGCAGATATGGAAGAAAGTTTAGTTGAATTTGTGAAAGGGAGACGATCAAGTGGATGTTCCATAAGTATTGTGGAAATAAAGATGAAGGCAAAGGAACTTCAGCAAACTATTTTCTTTTCATGAAGAGATTTGATATATGTATTAGAACATCCATAGTCCAGCCTTTGCCTGATGACTACGAAGATAAGATTTTGAATTTTCAGCATTTTGTTATTCAGCTAAGATTTATTTTTTCGCCAAGTAAAAAATGCGTTTATTGATAAACATAAATGTATTGACATATTTTGTTTACAATTATTATAGTTGAATTTAAAATGAAAATTGGGATAACCTTTTTTTTATTTCAGAACAACAAGTACGTATTTATTATTATAAATCAATAACGAAAAAATATTTTTGTTTAAACCTATTTATAATATGCACCTCTAGTATTACCTGTAATTTACAGTAAAAATGTGTATTATTTTCGAGAAATTTGCCTCTTTTCATTTGTACCCACTTACAATATTAAATAATAGCCAGTATTCACATTATGATTGTTATTCAAATATTTTTTATGTTTTTAAGTACAAAGATTTAACTTTGCAATAAGGGAATTACTACAGACATTTTATATCTGAATAACTTGGAAGGATCCTTTTCAATCATTAACTTAAGGATTATTATTCATCTGTGTATCCGAAGCAGAAAACCATGAAATTATCACTACTACTCTTAGTTCCTTATAAATATAACCGTTTTTTTTTTATTGAATACTATCAAAATGAAAGCTATATGTGATGTACTTATGAGATAAATATACGCTACAGTTCAATGGTTTGAGCAACCCCCCTTGTATTTTTTTAAATCGGCCCAAACGTAGTTGTTTTGTACTTTAAGTAAGAGAAAATTATTATACATACTGAAAAAAGTGTGAAATGATTTTTTATTAGAAATTTTATTATGACAAAAAGAAAGAAAGCATTTTATGAATAAATTTTTCTCTCGTCAAAATATCCTACTTTAGCCTTGATTACTGCAGCACAAATTTTTTTTTTAATTCTTTGCGAAAGTTTCTCAAAGTATCAGGTTGCTAATCCATTCCATTTTTTTTTTCAACGACTCTAAGAGTTGTTATATTTTTTTCACTCTTCTCTCAAGTTTCTACTATACTAAATGTGGGGGTTTCTTCCAACTTTTGAACTGTAGTGTTTGTGGAGATGCAACTAATGTATTTTAGTGTGTGTACTGAATACTTTTC
The DNA here is from genome assembly GCA_903632075.3 of Acanthosepion pharaonis. NCBI lineage: Eukaryota > Metazoa > Mollusca > Cephalopoda > Sepiida > Sepiidae > Acanthosepion > Acanthosepion pharaonis. The sequence goes on along the minus strand of CAHIKZ030000979.1, from coordinate 2,083,322 downwards.
TCCACATTTTATATTTTAATATTTTAAGGAAAGTGTGCCTTTTCGTAGTGCTCAAAATAAGTGTAGGTCTTTTTAACATAACCAAGAAATTTTCTGATAACGATGGCAATGCCACCAATTTTGGTTAGAAGAATTCAAATCATATAATTAAATTCCGCTGTCCTAATTACAATTTATTACCTGAGTTATTTATCTTGATTATTTAAATTTGGATATTTTTTTTCAATAAAACTTTCACAGGTAATTTCTTTTTCCTGTCGTTAAATAAAATCTACCAGTGTGCCCGGTCTTATAACTCGTTCTTATAGTCCGATATGTCTCTTTGCTGACTCGGAATAATACCGATTATCATTTGAAAGAGTTGGTATCAGTGTAAATCAAATCATACTCGCCATTTCTCTGTAAGACAAAAAAGTGTTTGGTGGGCTTATAAACAATTAACCTTTTGTCTGGGATTGTATATATTTTATATATTTTTCTTGTTGTGAACATTTTTCTACGTGAGTTTTGATGTGAGGAGAGATAACAGATAAGCCTGGTTTGTTGCTTTTAATCATTGTTTTATTTGTTAGGCAGGGTACCCCTAAAAAAAGGGTACCCCTAAAGTCTGGATACGTAAGAAATCTCAATAAGTATATTGTTTTTTACCTCCACAGATCAAACATGGTTTTGTCGAAAGAAGAAAGAATTGACTTCTTTCTCTGGAGTATGCTAAAGGTGAAGGTGTACTCAATGAAAATAACAAATGCAACACACTTGATTGAACGCATAAAGAGTGCAGTTACTGCATCGAATTTACCTGAATCTTGAAAAGCGCATCAACCTTTGCATCACATATAATAGAAATTATACTGGAGATGTTATTTGTTAAAATTCCATTTCAACAAAATGATTTTGAAAATTTCCTTTCTTGAAATATCATTTTTCCTATGTATGCAGACTGTATTATTACATTACCATTTTATGGTAATCAATATATTACCATTTTATGGTAATCAATATATTACCATTTTATGGTAATCAATATATGACCCACTTCTTTTGTTTGTTATTGTTTCTTTACTTTTCCACATCTTTGTTGCCATATTTGGTAACGTAAAATGACTTAAGACATTTTACTCCACCACCGGTCAAGCGGTGGCCAGGGTTCAACGGGTAAATGTAGGTTCCTGGTGCTTTTATATAAATAAATATTAATATTATTAGTAGTATTAGTACTATTAGTAGTATTACTACTATAAATAGTAGTATTAGTAGAAATATTAGTAAGTAATATGATTAATATTAATATTAATATTAGATATTGTATTTTTTTTCTGTAGCATTTATAAATTTTATATTTTTAGAATTTCAAATTTCAAATTTAAATTTATTTTTTAACCTTTATATAATATTTGTTATTAATAATATTATCAATTTTATACATTTCCTTTTTTAATTTATAAACTTTATTATTCTTATTTTGAAAATACTCTTTAATATATTGAACTACGTTAACTACAAATTGTATTAATCAAGATTAATAATATTATTAATCAAGATTAATAATAATATTAAAAATATTATTAATATATTTTATTTTATTTTATTCCTCCTTTGGTGCTAATCCTTAATAATTTGTTATGTGTTAACTATAAATTGTATTGCTGTGTGTTTTTCGAGTGTCACTGCGATATACCTACATATGATAATTCACTCTTTCTTTCTTCTTTCATCTTCCTCCTTTTTTTTCCTACCCTGCTTTTCAATTTGTCCTCTTCTTTCTTCTTTCCTTTTCCTTTCTAAACACTTATTTAAGAGGTCAAAAGCCTGGCATCTTGACTGAGTAAACTTGAACCTACGTAACTTTATAAAGATGGATATAAACACAACGTTATCCCTGCCTTCCATTTCTAATTTACATCATTCCCACTCCCACACCTTTGTCACCTTACCTAAAACTGTACCTCAAAAGCATGTATTAAAAATAAATAAAACTAAATTCCTTTGTAACAAAAGATGTGACCTGATGAACCAGGAAAATATATATTTTCTGGGGAAATAAATTATAGTCATGGAACCTTAAGGTTGACGCTTTCTCAATTTAATTAATTTATTTAATTAAATAATATTTCCTTTTTTGATACATTGAGCTTTCTGGATTACATCTTCATCCTCTTTGGAATTACCTATGCCAAACATTTCATTAACTTATATATATATATATGTTTCATTAAAAAACAACAGACAAGGTACTACGGTTAAGCTTTTTATTTATTTTTTTCTTGTGTTCGAAGCTTTCTTTTCTGGACAAAGAGTGTGTAAAACTGTACAAATGTTTTATAATTCCGAAAAAAATCAAGAAAAGAAAGCTCTTTTTCGAACACAAGAAAAATTAAATAAAAAAGCTTAACCGTAGTACATTGTATGTCGTTTTTAATGAATCATGCATAAACGAAGGATTGCTGCCTAAATATACAATTATATATATATATATATATATATATATATATATATATATGTATATATATATATATATATATATATATATATGTGACAATGAATCATTTATGCAAAAAAGTAGATTATTAAACTCCTACAACAAAAAAAATTTCTCAAATTGCCATATTATTAAAAAACGCAATCTCTTAAATTTTCAAAAAAAAAAACGACAAAAAACGTCAACCTTAGCGTTGTAACTGCACGCTCCAAAAGTTAATATCCGTTAACAATAACACATTAAAAAACGAACATAAAAAAAAACACATTTTTCGATTCACCTTATATTTTTCGTGTCGGATGCTACATGAATTTTACCAAAAACGAAATAATTTTCATGCTTGAAAATGACTGAATGTACAGCTGAAAGTACTCGCGTATTAAAGAAAGATCTTATACAGCTTATAATTTTTAAAAACAAGGATCATAACATTTATAGAGTGATTTGTAGATTAATGCACCATTAAAATTTTGTTAGCGAAGGGATTTCAGCATTTTATATTATTAACATTACTAATCTATTTTTTGTCTGAATGATTCATTGTAATATAAATTGAACTGCACCACATATATATATATATATATATATATATATATATATATATATATATATATATATATATATACCGTAGGAAAAAGATTTTATATATATATATATATATATATATATATATATATATATATAGGAGGAGAAACAGATAGACTAAAAGAAAAAGAGTCATCCACAGACAGACTCTTTCGCTGTATCACAGCTCCTTAGTGTGGCTAGACGTCCGATTGTTTCAAGCCGAGATCGAAACCCGATATCAGTCAGATATCTTACCTCTAGAACATCGTCGAAGAGCAGAGGGGAGGCAATTTTAATGTTTTTTCTCTATACGAAATACGCCAGCAACTCGGAGAACTCAATTCAATTCACTTGAATTTAATATATGGCCTGATGATTGTGTTGCTGTTGACTTCAATGTTCACTTTTATATTTACATACGCTCTACCTCTTATACTGAACACTTTTCCCATAAATATAGCACATTAAAACTGTATTTCTTCATTCATAAAACTGTATTTCTTCATTCATATATATATATATATATATATATATATATATATATATATATATATATATATATATATATAGGAGGTGACTAAAAAAAAAGATTTTCTTATATATATATATATATATATATATATATCTTACCTCTAGAACATCGTCGCACAGGAGGTTTTCTCTATACGAAATACGAAACAGATAATTCACTTGAATTTAATATATATGGCCTAAAAGAAAATGTTCACTTTTATATTTACATCAGACTCTTTCTCTTATACTGAACACTTTTCCCATAAATATAGCACACCTTAAAACTGTATTTCTTCAATATATATATATATATATATATATATATATATATATATATATATACCGTAGGTGGAAAAAGATTTTTCTTATATCATATATATATATATATATATATATATATAGGAGGAGAAACAGATAGACTAAAGAGAAAAGAGTCATCCACAGACAGACTCTTTCGCTGTATCACAGCTCCTTAGACGTCCGATTGTTTCAAGCCGAGATCGAAACCCGATATCAGTCAGATATCTTACCTCTAGAACATCGTCGCACAGCAGAGGGGGGAGGCAATTTTAATGTTTTTCTCTATACGAAATACGCCAGCAACTCGGAGAACTCAATTCAATTCACTTGAATTTAATATATAACCTGATGATTGTGTTTCTGTTGACTTCAATGTTCACTTTTATATTTACATACGCTCTACCTCTTATACTGAACACTTTTCCCATAAATATAGCACACCTTAAAACTGTATTTCTTCATTCATATATATATATATATATATATATATATATATATATATATATATATATATATATATATAGGTGGAAAAGATTTTCTTATTTATTATATATATATATATATATATATATATATATATAGGGAGGGAGAAACAGATAGACTAAGAGAAAAAGAGTCATCCACAGACAGACTCTTTCGCTGTATCACAGCTCCTTAGTGTGGCTAGACGTCCGATTGTTTCAAGCCGAGATCGAAACCCGATATCAGTCAGATATCTTACCTCTAGAACATCGTCACGCAGAGGGGGAGGCAATTTAATGTTTTTTCTATACGAAATACGCCAGCAACTCGGAGAACTCAATTCAATTCACTTGAATTTAATATATGGCCTGATGATTGTGTTTCTGTTGACTTCAATGTTCACTTTTATATTTACATACGCTCTACCTCTTATACTGAACACTTTTCCCATAAATATAGCACACCTTAAAACTGTATTTCTTCATTCATATATATATATATATATATATATATATATATATATATATACTGAGGGGAAAAAGATTTTCTTATATATATTTATATATATATATATATATATATATATATAGGAGGAGAAACAGATAGACTAAGAGAAAAAAGAGTCATCCACAGACAGACTCTTTCGCTGTATCACAGCTATTAGTGTGGCTAACGTCCGATTGTTTCAAGCCGAGATCGAAACCCACGATAAGAGAATCTTACCTCTAAACATCGTCGCAATAAAGCAGAGGGGAGGCAATTTTAATGTTTTTTCTCTATACGAAATACGCCAGCAACTCGGAGAACTCAATTCAATTCACTTGAATTTAATATATGGCCTGATGATTGTGTTGCTGTTGACTTCAATGTTCACTTTTATATTTACATACGCTCTACCTCTTATACTGAACACTTTTCCCATAAATATAGCACACCTTAAAACTGTATTTCTTCATTCATATATATATATATATATATATATATATATATATATATATATATATATACCGTAGGTGGAAAAAGATTTTCTTATATATATATATATATATATATATATATATATATATATATAGGGAGGAGAAACAGATAGACTAAAAGAAAAAAGAGATCCACAGACAGACTCTTTCGCTGTATCACAGCTCCTTAGTGTGGCTAGACGTCCGATTGTTTCAAGCCGAGATCGAAACCCGATATCAGTCAGATATCTTACCTCTAGAACATCGTCGCACAGCAGAGGGGGGAGGCAATTTTAATGTTTTTCTCTATACGAAATACGCCAGCAACTCGGAGAATTCAATTCAATTTAATTCCTGGATGATTGTGTTTCTTGAATGTTCACTTTTATTTAATATACTGAACACCCCATAAATATAGATGTATTTTCTTCATTCATATATATATATATATATATATATATATATATATATATATACGTAGGTGGAAAAGATTTTCTGTTATATATATATATATATATATATATATATATATAGAGGGAGAAACTAGACTCAACAGACTCTTTCGCTTTATCACAGCTCCTATTTAGACGTCCGATTGTTTCAAGCCGAGATCGAAACCTCGATATCAGTCTTATCTTACCTCTAGAACATCGTCGCACACTTAATTTTTTCTCTATACGAAATACGCCAGCCTCGGAGAACTCAAATTGAATTTAATATATGGCCTGATGATTGTGTTGCTGTTGACTTCAATGTTCACTTTTAAAACTGTACCTTTCTTCAACATTTTCCCATAAATATATATATATATATATATATATATATATATATATATATATATATATATATATATATATATTATATATATATATATATATATATATATATATATATATATATATATATATATATATATAGGAGGGAGAAACAGATAGACTAAGAGAAAAAGAGTCATCCACAGACAGACTCTTTCGCTGTATCACAGCTCCTTAGTGTGGCTAGACGTCCGATTGTTTCAAGCCGAGATCGAAACCCGATATCAGTCAGATATCTTACCTCTAGAACATCGTCGCACAGCAGAGGGGGAGGCAATTTTAATGTTTTTCTCTATACGAAATACGCCAGCAACTCGGAGAACTCAATTCAATTCACTTGAATTTAATATATGGCCTGATGATTGTGTTTCTGTTGACTTCAATGTTCACTTTTATATTTACATACGCTCTACCTCTTATACTGAACACTTTTCCCATAAATATAGCACACCTTAAAACTGTATTTCTTCATTCATATATATATATATATATATATATATATATATATATATATATATATATATATATATCAGTAACAAGATGCACCAATAATATGAAACTAATACTTGTCAAAAATCATAATGACGATTTATCTACGGAATTCAAACAACAGAAGATTATTTCGTATGAGCTGTGAATTCGGCACAAATCCTATTGTCTACTGCATTCATTTTTATTCTCATGAACATTAATGATAGTAAAGGGAGAAGTTAATTCTGATTGATGCTTTGCTTGAATATAGGTTCGTTTTCTGTCAAAAATCTGAAATAAATCATGGCAAAGCTATAATCTGAAAATAGACAAATATGTGCTTAATAGACATAAAACAGCTCACTCGATGTATCATCCAATGACACGTTAAGACCTGTCCTCTCAGTATATTTTGAAAGAGTAGTGATGTCTAATCCGAGAGGAAACGTTATTTCTACGGAAAGATAATGTCTCATGGATGATATAATATACGAAACTACCTAAACTTGAAAAAGAATTGTATACTTTCAAACAAATTAGAAACACGTTTACTTCCACTTAAATGTAAATGAACAAAGATCTACATTGAAATGTGTGAGTATATATATATATATATATATATATATATATATATATATATATATATATATATTTTCTGTAGTTCCCTGCCAACAGCAAGCAGAAATATTTCGCCTCCCGATGATGGCCATTTCGGTCGAAACTAGTCGAGGAATCTAAATGGAATAATAATAATAATAAAAAAACGAAAGAATATTAATCTACAACCCAGTGTGTCTAATGATTTTAATTTTTAAATTTTTAATTTTCTTATTGTTCAAAATATATATATATATAAAGAGAGAGAAATAATTAAGATTTGAAATAATCATAATTAAGTAATTCATCGAGTCTTGAAGAAACCTCAACAGAATTCACTGGACGGCCGTTCCGTCCTTTATTTGCGACTCATCATAAGTGCGCGGCCACTACCGAGAATTGAAAACAAACATTTACGATAGGAGGCTAACGCCATACCAATTGTACCAACGGTTCTCGGTGACGAAGAGGTAACGAATTAGACTCGATATAGCGCCGCTCGATCACAAATTCCGTGATGGAACTTCTCCGAGTTTCTCTTTTACCCATAAGACTCTGCCTCCCCGAGCTACGACCGCTCTCCCCAAGACGCTCCCTCCAGAGCATTAGAAGCCGGTTCAAGCAAGGATATATAGAGAAAAATAATTCCACCACGGAATTTGTGATCCGGCGGCGCTATATCGAGTCTAATTCGTTGCCTCTCCCTCACCGAGAACCGTTGGTACAGTTGTTACGGCGCTTGCCTCCTCTCCTAACTGTTCCGGTTTCAATTCTCGGTAGTGGATGCGCACTGCTGATGAGTCCCAAATATCGGACGAAACGGCCGTCTAGTGCTTTCTGCATTCTCTTGAGGTTTCTTCTAGACACGATGAATTACTTAATTATGATGTATATATTGACAGAAATTTCAACTGTCTCTTTCTGATGTTAAGTGTCCATTTTCTCTAAAACTTCGTTGTTGTCCAGATGTTCAGTCCATGGCATTCTCAGCATCCTACTGTAGAACCACATTACTGTTGTTTCAAGTCTCGTCTTCATCTTTGGATAGATCGTTTAGGATTCACTGACTGATATTACATAAGATTTTGACCTCTGCTCTTGTTTTACTGCATCAAATGTGAAAACAATTGAAATCATCATGATGTCGAATCAGCAATGTAAGGAAAGCGTGCAACAACTGTACAAGTTCAGCTTTCTCATTCCACCTTTGTTTTTGGGGGGCGGCGGACAGGCATAAAAATTGTATTTGATCTTAAAGAAATTATTCAGTAGTTGTATTGCTTTATTTCTTGCAAGTTTTTACTATATTATTCTTTTATGTGCTGTGGCCCTTAGGGACGTAGGTGATTACGGCTCTCCACAACTTCCTGTGTTTAAACAACGTCTGACTCATAATTATACTTCTTAATCCGGTCATTGATATCCGACAAAAAAAAAAATAAACTCGTCATCACGAAGTTTCTCTCTGCTTCTCTTGTATTCAATATACCCTGAGTTTGTTAACCGGTTTCTGCGTGATCACTGAAGTTAAGCAACGTAGAACCTAATCAGTACTTAGATGGGTGACCACTTAGGAATAGAAGGTCCTGTAAGCTTGGATGGTGTAATGGATAGCGGCACAGAATTGTGACTCGGAGAGCCGACTTCCAATTCCAGTCGGGTTCGTTATATTTATTCGCCCCTTAATATCTTTGGGAAAGGACTAAATCTATTCCTTTCCCCCCGCTATGGGTTAAAAAGTAAGACGTGTATCTCTAACAAATTCTTAAAATATGTTCTGACTTTCAACAACCTGCAAAAGGATGATAACCCTTAAAAATCAAATCAATTAAGTTCTGTAAGCATTCGTTTTTCATTAAATTTAGCTGATTCATTTTGGTTGAATGTATATATTATATTTCTTCTAAATTTCTTTGAACCTTGCTCTTTTCTCCCAATCTATTCTCAGTATGATTCTGTAGAATCACACCAATATTGCCTGAAATCTTCTCTTCATCTGCGAGGAAAGTGCTTACCTGTCATATCAGGCAATTCATTTTACATAGCATCTTGGCACTAGTATCTTTGTTTCTAACGGAATATTCCTGTTTTCCAGTACTTTGCTTAGCTTTTGGAAGGCATCTTTTGTTAATACTTAACACTGGAATGTTTACGTCGTAATCGTTCACTTTGGCAGTGAAAATAACACGGATCTTTTCCTTAATGGCAACTCGCATATCGTAGTGAATTCTGAGGAATGTAATGTCATCATACATATTTCAAAATGAATTAATATAGAATCGAAAACACGCGGAGAAATATTGCTATTACCACTACTAGAGACGTAACGTTGATTTACAAGATTAACCTGAAATAGAATTACCAGAAATCCCAAATACGAGTCATTTCCCTACATCATTAATTGAACCGTCAAAATAAATTCTCTGGAATTAAGATTTTCTATTATTTCTACTCCGTTCATCTTAAAAGGTTCTTCAAGTCTGTGACATACGATTGCAATCAAAACAATCATAATCGATCCTGTGTCACTTGTCCTGGAGTTTTTCTGAGAAAATAATACTTTATTATCAAACAATGCTCCCAACGAAAAGTAAATCTATATATAGTGGACATTTTCTGTCTACGTTGTATGTGTCCTACTTTTTTTCTTTTTTTTTTGTACATTTTCTTTCAGATACGGTGGCATATTCATATTGATAAAAACGCAATCAAACATACGCACATTTGCTCGCACCTTTACACAGACCAATAATCTCATATATTAATTCTGCTGCCATTATGATTACTATGTAATGTGTGTCTTTAGAATGTGGGGGATTATGACTCTTATCTATTTCCTGTTCATTGTAATTTACCTTTTCAATATCCATGCTTCTTAGGGAGGTTAATCGCTGGCTTACACTGTCACACTTGACATCAATGTATCCTGTGACTTCTAAATTTTCTAATCTTTTTTTTTCATTATTTATTAGTATCCATTTTAAATCCACTTTGCTTAGAAACTTCCTCGTTGCTTACATTTTCTGTCTATGGTATTCTAAATACAAATATAACTTTTTTCTGTAGCTTCAAGGCATATTTACCGAATCGTAATTTAGAATTTCTCGCTTTTTGGCCTTTTCTGCAAATTCTGAATTATCATCAGGTCCATGAGGAACGGAGGCCAGGAGAATTTAACACTTACAGGGCACTTTTATTTTCTTGTATTTTTTTTTTTTTTTTTTAAATATTACACGATTTGGACAATTTTGCTTATATATATATATATATATATATATATATATATATATATATATATATATATATATAAATATAGTCAAATTCCCAGATGAATTCTGTGGACAAGACAGATTGGCATCAAATGAAAAGTGGAAAAAAATCTTACATTTTGCCGACGCGTTTCGTCTTCCGACTTTTTCAAGGCAAAAATGAAATCGAAATGTTTTTGTTGTTATAGTTGCATTAAAAATCCAAATTTAAAAAGATAGACGCTTGTGTCTAAGACTTTTTTTTTTTTTTTTGTTAATGTAAATTACCTTTATAGTAAGGGATTATTATTATTTTTTTTTTTTTTTTCTATGTCGACAATATAGTTAGATTTAATGTAAGATTTTTAATTAAAACATTTCGATTTCATTTTGCCTTGAAAAATTCGGAAGACGAAACGCGTAGGCAAAATGTAAGATTTTTTCCACTTGTCATTTGATGACATATATATATATATATATATATATATATATATATATATATATATATATATATATATATATATATTATGCGAGGATGGGATCTTAAACCTTGAATGGCAACTTTTCTAGAGATGATGTTTGGCTAAAAAAAGGAAAAAAAAAACTCGGAGTACATGGACTACCGTGAGAGTTTGAATTGGGCGTCAGGAAGAGAATCCGGTCCTAAAAAACCTTGCCTCAAATCATTAGGACAAATCTTTTGTCAGGTAGGACAAACCTTGCTTTGGACATGATTAATTTCGTTATTGCCTCAACAAAAAATGAAATTACGGATAGGTATGTATGTATTCATGCATTTGTGTGTGAGTATTTTTAGTTTGCGCGTGTGTATGTGTGCCAAATTAGAAATAAATATTTTAAAAAGTTCTGGCTTGTCATGATTATGTTAATATAATACACTTCTTCGTGTGGAAACATTCATTATTCATTAACTGAATAGCCATTCGTTTGTAAATTAAAATAAAAAAAATAAAAAAAAAACATTTCTCTTAAAACAATTGTTTAGTAAAATATATTTCTCAAGTCCATTAGCTTTTATTGTTCTTTTCAAATTTCGTTGTGTGTGTGTGTGTGTGTGTGTGGAGGGGATCCTAATAATCACAATTTTTATGATGTCATTATTTTCTCTTACAGTTGCATTTTAATTAATGCTACTGTTGAAAGTCCTCAAATAAAATGTGTTCTGTTATTTCGTAGTTTCTTTATTTGTGAATCTGTAGCGTCAGCCTACATATTTCCAGAAAGTATTGTCCGCATTAAGACCTACAGGGTACATTTGTTCTAAGCCGTTTTTAATCATTGATCCTGTTCAGTAGGCCGCAGAAATTTTCTTTGATATCACATTCTGACGTAAACTCACGATGTGAAACACGGTTATTTATCCCCCGGGGGGGGGCACTCTAACGCGCTGTGGCACAAATCTGATTTAAAGTGTGAGTTCCAATCATACATAAGATTAAGAACAGAATCCCACCTTAGCGTTCTCCTTCGAGCGACGCCTCAGGCGTTGCGAATAAACACGAGCTCTCTTCCGAAAGAGACGACCGACTCGCGAAGAGGATTGAATCGCAAGCAAATTATACTTAACTTTAACCCCGATGTGATTATTCACTGTCCAGTTAAATAATTCTAGCTAAAATGTGTGTAGTTTATCAGAACGAAATAGAGGAGGGTGCATGGCCGAGTTTAAAGTTCGTGTCCTATGCGGACATAAACATGAAACACTGCAAAATACGGCTCGGCATTTTCGTATTTTGAGACGTTTCAGCGCTAGGGATTAACATTACTCTCTCGCAAAAGTTTGGTATTACCTGAGGTTCGGGTTGGCTGGGCTTGAGTGCGTTATAGTAAATCTTACCCCAAGTTTTGCTCTGGTTGTATTGTTAAGACATTTTTGCAGAGCTGAAAATTTGAACTCTAAATCATAAAGTGTTAGCGCCATATATTTAAATATGGTCCGGTTCCTTGTACCACGGTGATAGTCCAAGGTAGAACCAATAAAGAAGAGCTCGAAGACAGGTATGGAATAACACAGATATATTACAAACAGGAATATATACAGAGAAGTAGAAGTGTTAGTATGAACAATCAGGTTTTGTAGGGAGAACAATGTAGTCTCGACCAGTATCACTATTCCAATGTCTTGCAGTAATTGTCTGAACGCGACTGCCTCTGACTCGACCCTTGACTCGACTTGAACTACTGACTCCTTGCCTACTCCTAAGGCGCAGTATTTATTAAGTATGGAATAGTCCGTTATTATTATTATTATGGGTAAGATGCCATAACACAAGGTAATAAAGCGACTAAGACGAAACGGCTTACTGAGTATTAAAGAATACGAGGAAATATACTATTAAGGACAGAAAATAATAAAAGAACAATAATTACTAAGAAAGATAACGATTGACACTGCATTTAAATCTTTGAAGATTATATTTCACAGAGAAGCAAGAAGCCGGAAGAGAATTTCATAAGCGAGGAGTTCGAGAAAAGTAACTGTAAGCATCGAAGTTACAATGACATTTAGTCATTTCAAATACAAAGCCACTAAGATATAAGGGGTTACTGAGTGTGAAAGAATATTACTAAGGAACCAGAACAATAGAATAGTAATCAAGAAAACCTAGATAACGATTGACATATTCTGGCATAGAAGTTACGGCTACATCTAGCCATTTCAACTGTAAAATTATGAGACCTTACCGCCAATCTAGCACTGCGCTTCAATTCATAAAGTCTAGGAACGATAGAGGGAAGTTCATCAGAACAATTACCATGAAAGCATTTATAGTAAAGGCACAGGGAAACTATATTGAGTCGATGCGAAAGTGACAACAACCGAGATGCCAGATTAGGATTTATAACATTGTTGATTGTTCTTTCGATTTTATCAAAAGCGCTAAAGTTTGTTTGTCTGATTTGGTTTGGTTTCTTTTGGTTTGGTTTGGTGTGGTTTCTTTTTCACACGTTGAGAACGCACCTCTCGACTGAGAAAACCACTGGTGCTATATCTCTCTCCCAGTCCCACAACCAGTATTGTTCATATGCAAATAGTCAGCGCCACCTACTCTAAGTAGAAGTCCTTCTCTCAACAGCCCATTGTGGAAGGGGAAGCAACTACTTGGTGCTTACAGCACTACATACAACCAACTGATGCGTTTCTCGGTTTATATATTTTATTTAACGCTATTTTTTCCAATACAAATGATTTGTTAACGTATGCAAGATTGGCATTGAAATTCACATGATTAAAAGAATATTCATCTTATTATATCTTAAATATAAATAAAAAATAAATATAAATATAAATAATAAGAAATAAATAATAATAACTGATAATAATAAATAATAATAATAAATAATTATAATAAATAAAAAGAGAAATAAATAATGATAAATAATAATAAATTATAAATAATAATAATGAATAATTATAAATAATAAATAAATAATAATAAATAAATACTAAATAAATAATAATAATTAATAATAATAATAAATGCTAAATAATAATAATAATAATTAATAATAATAATAAATGCTAAATAATAATAATAATAATTAATAATAATAATAAATGCTAAATAAAAATAATTAATAATAATAATAAATGCTAAATAATAATAATAATTAATAATAATAATAAATGCTAAATAATAATAATAATAATTAATAATAATAAAAATGCTAAATAATAATAATAATAATTAATAATAATAAAAATGCTAAAATAATAATAATAATTAATAATAATAATAAATGCTAAATAAAAATAATTAATAATAATAATAAATGCTAAATAATAATAATAATTAATAATAATAATAAATGCTAAATAATAATAATAATAATTAATAATAATAAATGCTAAATAATAATAATAATAATTAATAATAATAATAAATGCTAAATAATAATAATAATAATTAATAATAATAATAAATGCTAAATAATAATAATCATAATTAATAATAATAATAAATGCTAAATAATAATAATAATTAATAATAATAATAAATGCTAAATAATAATAATAATTAATAATAATAATAAATGCTAAATAATAATAATAATAATTAATAATAATAATAAATGCTAAATAATAATAATTAATAATAATAATAAATGCTAAATAATAATAATAATTAATAATAATAATAAATGCTAAATAATAATAATAATAATTAATAATAATAATAAATGCTAAATAATAATAAGTAATAATAATAATAAATGCTAAATAATAATAATAATTAATAATAATAAATGCTAAATAATAATAATAATAATTATAATAATAATAAATGCTAAATAATAATAATAATTAATAATAATAATAAATGCTAAATAATAATAATAATTAATAATAATAATAAATGCTAAATAATAATAATAATAATTAATAATAATAATAAATGCTAAATAATAATAATAATAATTAATAATAATAATAAATGCTAAATAATAATAATAATAATTAATAATAATAATAAATGCTAAATAATAATAATAATAATTAATAATAATAATAAATGCTAAATAATAATAATAAATAATAATAATAAATAATAGTAATAAATAAATACTAAATAAAATAATAATAATACATAAATAAATAATAAATAAATAGTAATAATAAATAATAATAATAATAAATAAATACTAAATAAATAATAGTAATAAATAATAATAAATAAGTACTAAATGAATAATAATACTAAATAAAATACTAAATAAATAAATACTAAATAAATAATAATACTATATAATAATAATAAATAAATAAGTACTAAAATATTATAATAATAAATAAATACTAAATAAATAATAATAAATAATAAGTAATAAGTAATAAATAATATTAATAGTAATAATAATAATAATAAATATAAAGTAATAATAAAATATTTATTTGGATCAAAACCCACCATTATACAAATAACTCTAGCAATCATAGCACAGTGAGAAAAAAATAAATTATGGTTGAAATAAGCAGCAAATCTGATAGCAACTTTAAATAACGTATTTAAAAAGATTTTTATGCCGGCAGGTCAATGGATATCAAAACATAAGGTGTAATCAAATGTATCTTTTGCGTTCGCTTTCACAGTAGTATATTTTAGTAACACTTGACTCCGGCACTTTTCTCAGCTACGCGTTAAATAGTAGGATATACAAAACACTCTAACCTTGATGGTCAACCACACAAAGAGGAAGAATTCTAAACCGTGAAGAAAGCTAATGAAAACACTTCTACATCTTTTCCAGGAAATTATGACAATTCAGAGATTATGAGGAAAAGTATGGCGAGCCATGATCACCTATATCCAGAAAGGACATGGAATTTGAAAAACAAGCGCTTGGTAAGGGTTTAGATTTATGGAAATCTACGCCATTTATTGGTACAAAAGGAAGCAGTTTTATTTAAACATAGAAAGCTGAGGCGAACTGAGTTCAATTCGCTTTGCTTATTGGGGGGAAAAAAAGTATAAATCTTCTATCGTTAGATGTCTTGTAAAGAACCTCCGAACTGACGAATCGTGATCCGTTACGACCAAAAGAGGTCCAGTTATGTCAAATAATCTCATTTGTTACTGGCAACATATAACCTTGTTAACCTTTCTCATGATAGGTAGAATAAAAACGGATAGGCGAATTGTGTGAAAGGCTTTTAAAAACATAACGTGCTGCAAAAAAATCTTCAGTTCATGTAAGGGAACACTATCAAAAAGAAAATGCCATATTTGAAATATTGACAGATTTTCTTTAGTACAGGTGATACAGGAATAGATATTTAAACATAAGGTTTTATTCATAACAGTTTTACCTGGGTTATATTCTGCGTAAAATCTCATATTATAAATGCGTGACGCTATACAGATATAAACATAGAACGTGTGGAAAATTGAACGGTTATCGGCGCTGGAAGGGAAATCAGTGAGTACAGTTTAATATCCAGTCGATTCGGTTACTTTCACGTTTCACTGTTGCACTTGGAAAAAGCGCGTATTTATATTTCCCTAGCTATGGCTTAAAAAACAAGTGAGTCGCTCTTTTGTCTTGTCTACTGCCAGGAGTCGCTTTCAATTTCTACCGCTGCTGCAGCAGGCAGAGCAGCAATAATTGGATCCTACAGAGCACGATTTACAGGCCACGCAACCGCTGGGGTCACTTTCCTCGTCATTGTAATACGTACCTTCTTTTGCGTATTGCGGACGTCGACCGCTCTGGTTTAGGAGAAGGAAAAAAACTCTGAATTCAAAACCTAAGAGGACTGTTTAGATAATTCGTAACACACTGAGCTTCAGTTCCTCCGAAAAGTGTAGCTGATTCTGCCTATGACATCACAATATTAACCAAATCATCTCTGTAGATACTCTCTCTCTCTCTCTCTCTCTCTCTCTCTCTCTCTCTATCTATCTATCTATCTATCTATCTCTCTCTCTATATATATATAGATATATGTATATATATATATATAATATTTTTGTTTAAAAATATGATTCCTTCGCTACATAAGAGTTCTCATGTTTCAAAAACGAGAGCCGAAACCATCCAAATAATTATTAAAATTAAGTTGAATTAAGGTGTTTAGTCCCGTTTCATCTTCAAGCGAAGAGACTAAAGCGAGACTAAACACCTTAATTCAACTTAATTTTAATAATTATTTGGATGGTTTCGGCTCTCGTTTTTGAAACATGAGAACTCTTATGTAGCGAAGGAATCATATTTTTAAACAAAAAATATTATAATATAAGCTCTACTTTTGTATGGAGCACTGTCTTCTTAAAAATAAAAACAAAAATACTAAGGAACTCCGGACTATGCACCCAACGTGTTCTTTTCTATTTTTTGCATACCTACGCATTATATATATATATATATATATATATATATATATATATATATATATATAGTATTGAATAGATAACTGAATTATGGCCATGGATACAGCATACATTTTTCATTTCTTTAAGTATTTCACATCAAGCAAAGCGGGAGTGCTACTAGCAGGCAGGGGGTTACAGAGAATGAAAGTGAAATAAAAGACTTGGTATAGGGGGTGGTGGATTGAGGAACGGATAAAGATGAACGGGGTTGTAATCAACGGATGACGGCGCTTGTACTTACATTTTTGAAGATTATATTTATCAGAGAGGTAAGTAAGAGGAATGGAGTTTCACATTCAGGAAGAGCAGAAAAAAAGAAACTGCTGGCGTAGAAGTGGCGCTTCCAATCTAATATTACGCTAACATTAATGTAGTTGAGGTAACAGGGAAAATAGTTTGTCAGAAAAGTCGCCATTAAATGAGTCTTTAGCAATCCTCAGCTAACACAGCCACTATGGTCTACCGAGCTGTTATAATCCCTACTCTCCTGTACACCTGTGTGACCTGGGAAATCTAGCGAAGAGACATGAACAACTATGAAAGATTCTATCAAATAAACCTTCAGGGCCGGGTTACTCGCCCGAATGCTAGAAATCTGCCTACCCAAATAAATCGTTTCCTCAGATATTGCATCTGGTAAGGGACCCAATATCTTCGATTGAAAAATCAGCTCGCAAACACCTTGTTCAGGATATAAATCGATTCGGTCAGTTAGAAGACGGAAGCTGCAAAAAAATCAATTTGAGAAAAGCAGACTACGAAAAGGGGAAAAAAAAAGCAACACCCTACGAAAACATCAGAAGACAAATAGAAGCGAAGAAAAGAGAACAAAGAAAAAGCCAGAGTTCTTCATCCATTCCTTGAGATCTCCTTTCCTATCATGCTGTTGCCGTGGACATCTCTTCAGATCTGACATAGGACTTATTTCACACAGAAGGAAATGTCGTTGAGCACCCGGCTTACACGTGTTTCAGTTACTATTCCCGTATTTTTGTTTTAATCCATGAAATTTATTACAAGCGACCTAGTCAAAACAGAGTCCATACAAAAGAATCAACCAGTTTATTTTTGCCTATTTGTTCAAACATATGTGTATCAGTATGGTGGAATCCGGGAGGCACGATGGAGTAATGGATAGCGACTGAGATTGAGGAATCCAATACATTGTTGTGGTAAACCCTCCTACAGTAGAATGAACTCTTCCTCCTCTGATAAATACTAACCGCGAGACTTCCTAAGGCAGTCGTTAGAGAGTCGTCGTGTTTGCTCATTGGCCCCTTTTATTTCTGTCCCTATTTTCCTTTAGTTTAACTCCACATCCTCTCCTTCGTTAGGTGGTCAGTGATGTCAGTTCTCTGGTGGATGCGGGGGCGCCTTTCGTTACGCATGCGTGTTTCTTGTATTTGTTGTTTTGTCAGAATGTCTCTGTGAGAGCTTAGGATGGATAAATGTTTCTATAGTCCCGCATCGATTTTGTCTACCTAACTGATATTTCTGCCACATTTAAGGTTTGTAGTTTTTTTTTTAACTACTAACAGGATTTTGTTTAGTTTCTTGTAAATAGTTTATATTCATATTGTTCATAATAATTGGGGAGATTTTAAACTTGTGGTTTTTTATTCCCTTCCCCCCACAGAAAATATTTGTACATATGGTGATTATTTAGGATTTTCATTGAGTCAGTGAGGTATTTTGGTAGATGCAGTAAGAAAGGTAAGTATAAATGTGTTGTTTTGGTGCTAGGAATATTGTTTGTGTGTTTGGTTCAGTGGTTGTGGCTAGCTAAGTTTTAAAATTAAGAAAGATGATGACCGTTTTTTTTCCCCACCTCCTTTTCTAGTCCTTGTGCCAAATTTTCTGATTTAACAGGAATAAGTATCACCCTTAAAGAGTGGTTGAGACAGTCATTGAGCAGTCGTTGGACAGCCGAGATGCAGTGTAACCTGATCGGTCGGACGGACACTT
The DNA here is from genome assembly GCA_903632075.3 of Acanthosepion pharaonis. Lineage (NCBI taxonomy): Eukaryota > Metazoa > Mollusca > Cephalopoda > Sepiida > Sepiidae > Acanthosepion > Acanthosepion pharaonis. The sequence continues at coordinate 2,064,056 of CAHIKZ030000979.1, read as the reverse complement.
CTACCTGCTTCTTAATAACACTCTTGCTTTGTATATATATCTGTTATTTCAATACACTTGTTCAACCTACCTTCGTCTTCCGTGTCTTTCTTTTCAGGTCTCTAAACAGGCCACAACATACATTCACTTACGTTCTAATACGCTTGGGAATGAATCTTCTTCTTCTCCCCCAAACTATGGGTAAATAGCAGGTTCTATAGCTTTGGATGTCAACTGGTCTACAGCAGAAAGAAATGGCAACATACTGCGGGGAAAAATCTGCTTTTTCAGTCACGTATCGAAAGATACATGATCGCGTAACCGTGTATCAGAAATGGCTCATGACTAACTGTATGGTGGAATGTTTCAAAAACAATTTAACAATTATTTAATAATGGTAAAACCATTGTTTGAATGCTCCTTACGTAGAACCAATATATATATTTATGGGTAACAGTGATCGATATAAATATGTAAAAAGAAAGGTAAACGTTGGGGCCTAAACGGAACGTTTATTATATGTTTCATATTTAAAGACAATCTTCAGGGCAGGTGTGTTGTGCGTTGGCTCGACTATTTATATATGCCGGTCAGTGGTGCATTATGGTTAGTGAGTTCTTTTGTAATATCCTAATGGTTATTGGATAGGTGGAACCAGATGTATTTCAAATTATACATACATATATATATATATATATATATATATACAAAAGAAATAATCACGCATAGAATTTGTATATAAATTATATGCTGCCTAATGTTTTATGTTTATATATATATATATATATATATATATATATATATATATATATATATATATATATATATACAAAGCGTTTTTACACTATTAAAAAAGTACGATTGGTCGGGTAAACAAACTGTTATAATTTAAAATATTTTTTTAATATGTTCTCTATAAATGTGTTAATAAATATAGTTTTTAACTTATATTAAATCCCTAAACTATTTGTTAAAAAAAAAATTAAATATTTAAATTGATAGCAAGCATCATATTAATTTCTTCGGTTTTTTTAGACGTCTAAATTAAAATCCAGCATTATAATCTATTCTTTACATAAATTACAAAAACCCATTTACCTCTTTCTCTTTACTTCCCTCTCCCTCTTCTTCCTTTTTCCTCTTTCTTTTCTCCCTAATCCCCTCCCAATTCTATATATCACTTCCGTTAAGTTAACCGTCTAAATAGGTCAAGGTCTGGTCACTCCTCCTCCCCCAATACAAAGTATACTTGAGAGAGATATGAAGTTAATCCCTCCCCAAACTCTACCATGTCTCTTTAACTACCCCTTTTACACTTTCTGTTAAATTACAAAAACTTACACTACCCATCAATTTTAATTTCATTTTTCGTTTCATTTCGTTTTTGGAAGCGCTATCTGATGATCCGGCGTCCTTTAAAAGGGCTCTGGTGAAATAAATTATTATAATGGTACTTCAAAGTGGTCTATTTTTCTTTTAAATATTAGCTCTGGCTTTACATTGAGCTCTCAGGATATCATCCTCCTTTGGATTACCCATACGGATTACCAAGTTCTTCATAACTAATATATTTATATGTGTGTGTGTCTGTGTGTGTGTTTGTGTCTGTGTGTTTGTATATATATATATATATATATATATATATATAAAGACATGCTGCTTTTTAATGTGATTAGTGAAGGACGAGAGAAAATCGCCGTGTTGATGATACATAACTCTGATGATGAAATTGATATGTCGAAAGCACTTGGAAATAAAACAAAATTTATGAACACGTTGATTTTCTCTCATCCTTCAATAATGACACAAAACACTTATCCGCGAATATAAACGGATCTTTTCGAAAGAAAGTAGGTCTAAATTATTCAACGAAACATGTCTTAATAAAAAAAATGCTGCCGAAATATATATATATATATATATATATATATATATATATATATATATATATATATATATATATATATATATATATTATATATATATATATATATATATATATATATATATGCTCTATTTTTATATATATATATATATATATATATATATATATATATATATATATATGCTCTATTTAAAATACGTTTACAGATTTTCTCCACACCAAAATAAAGACAATAGTCCATATGATGTAAGCCAGAAACAGGTCTCTCAGATTATTAATAAAGTGAAGTAGTTTTGTTGTTTTTGTTTTCGCTACAACGTTTCAGAATATTAGTTTGTTTGTTTTTTTTTTCCAGCACGGTTATACATGTTGAAATCCTAACACCATTTTGTATTATTGAAGTTATCGCTAATATTTTTGGCAAAATTTACAAACTCTGTCTTTCGTTCAATTTCCCAAACAAATCGATGAAATATAAATAAGCTGATTTGTTTAAAAAAATGATTTGATCAACAAGCGATTTAATAATTTCTTTAATTTAATATAATTTTATAGGACTTCATGATAAACAATATTTCTTAAGAAAATTTCTTTTTTTCATTTTTAACTGCGAAGAGTATATTTACTTACAGCTCATAGATTCTTACTCTTGAACACCTAAAGAAAAGATATACAATATTGCGTTTTTATTAAATAAGTATTTTTTTTATTGTCATTGTTGGGGCGCACCCACCTTCTAACTAGAAATGGACTGGTCCCTCTTATATAAGTCAGCTCTAGGGAGAGGACGGGAGAGCGAGAGCGTGAGCAGTCCAGATAAGCTTACCCGGTACATACCGTTGGACTATAGACTTTGGATATTGTTTCGTACTAACCAACCTTCGTTCTACTAATCACTCTATTGTTAATTGCTTTTATGAATATACCAGTATTTTCCTCTACAACTGTGTTTGTCTTGATTCACACACCGACACGCGGGAAACTCACAACATCTCAACAGTCATTATGAGTATTTTGTATGTTAAGTAATAAAACTTTTAATTTTTTTTCCAAAAACTTAATTAAAATTAATTGTACTAAGCTACGTACCCTATTAAAACGAACGGTACCCCACTTACCTGTTTGCCCTTCTCACCAAAATATAATTTCGATCGATTAATATATAGCTGTTTTTGAGTGTGTGACGGACTAACAGAAATCACAGGATTTTATATATAGGTATTTTTCTGATGAACATTTTCGGCAGTGAATTTAATTTCTGGAAATATTTTTGATGGATACTTTACCTATTTTTTTTTATATATATTTTTAGATATCGTATGCTAAATAATGTTAAATAAATATTTTGGATTTCTTTATCTTCTATTGTTAGATGCAAATATATGTTTTGCTGACAAACCACCGTAAATGATGTTTTTTGTATATTTTTGTCTTTCTGAAGAATTTTCCTTTGGGGGAATTGAAATAAGTTATGCGGATAATAATGAAGTGAGATTTGCTTAATTGCTTTGTATGTCAGATGATTTTATACAGTTGTTGTCTTTTAAAGTTACATATAATAAATTTACCTGTTTTTGATTTGATTAATATAAATTTCTAAGATTTTATTTTAATTTCTTTTATCTTCATGAGTTCATTTTAGGCCTTAATTGTTTGTTTTTTTGTCTAATGTACTTTCTATGGATTATAAAAACATCATTTCTATAGAATGGTATGACATTTTTGTGAATGATGCTGTCTATTATGTGCAGAATGTAAATTCCAATCAGAATTTTTTTTTTTTGGTGGACACAGTCTTGGCAACATTACATATTCAAATGAAAGAGTGTTGAAAGTAGACTCAGAAAGAAATACAGAACTCTTACAGTCGGCCATAAAGGAAAGCGCGAACAAAGGACTAACTATCAGTTCTTAAAAGAACTGTAACAACAAGGACCCAACATGCGAATTACAAATTAGAGATTCCAACATGAAGCAATTACGAAAACGTTAAATGGAATTTTTTCTCGCCTGAGTTGCTCCTTCAAATCTACAAATCAACCATTCCCTCTTGCATGGAGTATTGCTGCCATATATGGTCTGGAGCCCCTTCTGTTTGTCTCAAGGTTCTTGATAAAATCCAGAGACGGATATGCAATGTAACTGGCCCTGATCTGGCATCTTGTATGCAGTCGCTCTCTCACAGACGTGCCATCGCCTCCCTCTGTCTTTTTTACAAATACTTTCACGTAACTGCTCCGATGAGCTGCTTTCGCTGGTTCCCAGATTTCATTAATTTAAGCGTTCTACTAGGCTGGCATCTCGCTCTCACCCTTTCACTGTCGAAACTGTTAAATGTAGACGTCTCTTCTGCTCCAATAGTTTCATGTCTCGCACCTCTCGCCTGTGGAACTCTCTCCCATTTTCCTGTTTCCCTGATAGCTATAATCTCCAACTATTCAAATGTAATGTCAATCGACGTCTCCAGATGCCTTGATCTATCCCCTATCCTTCTCTTCATCCTTTCCTCTATAACTGCTATTTGATCTCGCTACAACTCCCTGTAACCTCTTGCGTGCTAGTGGTTTCCCGCCTTGTTTGCGGTGATACGCTTAAAACGAAAAATCTAGGAAGCAAGGTAAAAATAAGCAAAGTATTAAGAAACAGGAAAATCATGTAAGAAACAAAGAACATATTATTTAGCTCTTATGCAATATCGGTCATTCTGTATAGTAGTGAATGCTGTAAAATCCGTTCCCATATGAAGAAGAGACGAAACAAGAGAGATGTGGATCTATGGAAGGATGTTGGGAGAAACATGAATTGAACCCATGAGCAAAAACGAAGTTCTAGAGAAATATGGGCATTTCTTAACATCAGGAAAAGACAGCTAAAATTTCTAAGACCCTTAGGGAGGAAAGAGAAATTAGAAGATTTAAAACTCCCGGCATGGATTCAAGGTGAGAGGAACAGAGGAAATCACTGCATAACCAGCCTAGCAAGCTTGTGACAGGACAGGGTTTAGGGGAGAGAGGGAAAAGAATAAATCCAGAAAGAACATGCCACATAAATGAAGAAGAACAAGGTTGCGTAAATGTTTGGTAGAAGAGGAATAAGGAGCGGTACAAAAGACAGGAAATAGTGGAGAGCCATGATCGACAACATCCTAAAAAGACACCGTAGATAAAAAAAAGAGAACGAGCCTGTGTAAATGGTTATCTGAACAGAGATTATGCGAAATAACGAAAACACAAACGTTACTAAGAGCTAAAGAGGAAAGGAAATAGGAGAGAGCCATGATCGCCAACATCCTGAAAGGACACAATACATCGAAGAATGAGTTTGTGTAAATGCTTCAGAGAACAGGAAGTAAAATAGAGAGTGAAAAGACAAAGTTTACTAAAAGCTACAATGAACAGGATATAGTGGAGAGCCATAATCGCGGACGTCCTGAAAAGACACGGTACATTGAAGAATTATCTTGAGTAAATGCTTGAGAGAACAGGAATTAGAAGAGAGCAAAAAGACTAAGTTTACTAAATGTTACAAAGCTTCAGGAAATAGTGGAGAGACATAATTGCCGACAACCTGAAAGGACACGGTACATAGAAGAATGAGCTTATGTAAATGGTTTCCAGAACAGGAAATAGAAGAGATAGCGAATAGACAAAGTTTACTAAAAGCTACAAAGCATAGGAAATAGTGGAGAGTCATAATCGCCGACGTCTTGAAAGGATACGATACATCGAAGAATGAGCTTATGTAAATGGCTGGCAGAATAGGAAATAGAAGAGAAGGAGAATAGACAAAGTTTACTAAAAGCTACAAAGCATAGGGAAATAATGACGTAATGAAAACTCTGACGTAAATGGCTGGCAGAACTGAAAGGACACAAAGTTTACAAAAGCTCGAAGAATTAATTGACGTACTGAAAGGACACGTAAATGGTAAATGGCTGGCAGAACATGAATTAGAAGAGATAGCGAATAGACAAAGTTTACTAAAAGCTACAAAGCATGGAGGGAATCTCTGACTAGAAAGGACACGTTACATCGAAGAATTAGAGCCATTAAAGAGATAGCTGACGTTTACTGAAAGGACACGTTAGAGCCATCGAAGAATTAGCTTGTGTGTAAATGGCTGGCAGAACATGAATTAGAAGAGATAGCGAATAGACAAAGTTTACTAAAAGCTACAAAGCATAGGAAATAATGGAGAAAGGACACGTTATAATTCTCTGACGAACACTGAAAGGACAAAGCATAAATAGTGGAGAGCCATAATACGTAGTTACATCGAAGAATTAGCTTGTGTAAATGGCTGGCAGAACATGAATTAGAAGAGATAGCGAAAAGACAAAGTTTACTAAAAGCTACAAAGCATAGGAAATAGTGGAGAGCCATAATCTCTGACGTACTGAAAGGACACGTTACATCGAAGAATTAGCTTGTGTAAATGGCTGGCAGAACATGAATTAGTAAATGGTTTACTAAAAGAAAAGCATGAATTGGAGAAGTAGGACACGTTAGCGAAGAATTAGACAAACATGAATTAGAAGAGCTAGCGAATAGACAAAGTTTACTAAAAGCTACAAAGCATAGGAAATAGTGGAGAGCCATAATCTCTGACGTACTGAAAGGACACGTTACATCGAAGAATTTGCTTGTGTAAATGGCTGGCAGAACATGAATTAGAAGAGATAGCGAAAAGACAAAGTTTACTAAAAAAAGAAGAAATAGAAGAAATCTCTGAAAAAGGACACGTTACATCGAAGAAATTGCTTTTTGTATTAGAAGAGATAGCTTTTACTAAAAGCTACAAAGCATAGGGAATAGTGGAGGAGCCATAATCTCTGACGTAGAAAGGACACGTTAATAAGAATTAGCTTGTGACAGGCCAACATGAATTAGAAGACCAAGGAGATCTCATGTTGCCCATTCTCTGACGTACTGTCTGTTCTTAATCGAAGAATTTGTTCGTTCAACGTTATTTATGCTGTTACTTACTTTTATCATTTGTTGATAGAGTTCTTTTTGTTGGCTGGCAGAACATTTAGAAGAGATTTTTTACTTAAAGCTGAGTAATCACATGGAAGAATTAGCTTGTATGGCTGGCATTACATGAATTAGAAGAGAGCGAAAAGACAAAGTTTACAGGAAGCAAAGGAATATTTAGCCAGTCGAATAGAAGGAAGAAAATGCGTAATTTATAAAAAGAAATATGAGGGAGAGAGAGAAAATCATTTTTTTTTATTATTACTTTTGTTCGTTCAATTTATTTATAAACATTTGTTGAAAATGAGTAATCACATGGAGCAGCTATCGAAATTACATAGGAGAGCAAATAGAAACTAATTTATAAAAGAAATTTTTTTTTTTATATTTGAAAAAGTAACATAATAACCAAACAAAACTTTTCTGCTATTTGATTCTCCATACCAATTTCATGTTATTGGAGAAAGTGAACACACACACACACACACACACACACACACACACACACACACACACACACATATATATATATATATATATATATATATCATAAAATCTTAATAATAGTAAAGATTACAAGAGAAAGAATGATGAAAAGGAATAAAAGAAAACAATTTAATATCATACAAAAGAGTAGCATTAAGATTTACCCGCTCAAGCGCTTTCAATCTTGTATATGCCAAAGCGTTAAAAATGTATTTGTTTTGGAGGCCGGCCTTCCAGCAAAGATATTTGAGTAATAAAATATCAGTTAATACAGAGAGGTAAGGGAAAAAACAGCACTACGTTGTCGAATTATTTTTGGGAAATTAAACAGATGTGCAGGGACCTCCTCACAGCCTCATTTATTTACGAAGAAGCAAAGACCCGTAACCACAAGAGTGGCAACAAGCGTTATAGGCTCTGTATGAAGATACAGGCTATAATATCATATCCGAAGCTCAATAAACTGTTAAATTTCCATTGAAAAAATTCCCCTGTTCAAGGACCAAGAGCTATTTAAGACAGAGAGTTAAGGAATAAGAGACAGTTTATGGGGAAGTTAAAAGTTTCAACCTTGTCTTAAACACTTTAAGATTATAGTGATCGGGGTTCAATCCTCTTCAGAGCCTGTTCCACGGGGCAGCGGTTTGTGACAAGAAACTACTCAAATGGAACTTACGTCAAACCAATTGAATAATGTTCCATTTAATGTGTTGATCTTCGGACTAAATCAATTTTAAGCGTAATATTGCTCGAAATTGGTTAAACTGTTCAAAGATCATATTGATTATTTTTTGGGTCCAGTACTTACGACAATCTCAGATATTATCAAGAGCCAATAACTACCATACAGACACCATATTAGTTCTTGATAATAACTGAGATGATCGAAAGTATATATATATATATATATATATATATATATATATATATATATATATATATATATATATTTATTTTATTTAAAAAGTATGATAAAATATGTTATAAATTACTACAAAAATAGCCAATTTGTTTCAGCATTTCTGGTGTCTTATCAAGTGATGATGTTGAATGTAGAACATCATCCCTTGATAAGACACCAGAGGTATTGAAACAAAATTGCTATTTTTGTAGTGATTTTATAACATATTTATGTTATAATTTTTAAATAAATAATTATATTCACTATACTCTGTATTGAGCACTCTTTAAGAATAGTAATTATTGTTTTTGTAATTTATTCCGTATACACCGATCATATACTTGGGTATATATATATATATATATATATATATATATATATATATATATATATATATAAGATAAATTTCTCAGACTTAACCTGTAGAAAAAGAATATTTATAAATGTAAAAGACAATAGAACTGTAACATTAGCCGCATTTCGACCAATATGGACTTTTTCAAGGCAAAAATGAAATGAATTTATTAAAACAAAGGAATTAATAGAACAAAATGTTTTTCGCAACTGAAAGAATATAATAGCTTTTTCTAAATTCTTCCAGTTGCTAAGGACATTTTGTTTTATTACTTACTTTGCTAATATTACAGTTTTCGTATTGTCTTTTACACACACTATATATATATATATATATATATATATATGTTATAAATTCACAGGATTTATAGTAATTTTCCAAGCGTAGCTTAGATGTGGCACAAGGCCGAAAGTATAGGACACCCACTGAGGATCGAACTCACCACTCAGTCGTAATTGTTCTAGCGAGACAAGCTTGCTAACCATTACACCGCCCCGAGTTGCCCAACAAAATAGTGATTTTCCAAACGTAGCTTAGATGTGGCACAAGGCCGAAAGTATGGAGACACCTAATGACGATCGAACTCACTTTTCAGTCGTAACTGTTTCAGCGAGACAAGCTTGCTAAACATTACACCACGCGGAGATGCCCAAATCACAGGTTTTATAACTGCTAAAGGAGCATTCAACTATGGATTTCAAGCTTTTAATTACAAAGATGTGTGTATAATTGATGTAATTACATAACCGAGTCGGATTGCTGGGGGTATAAATTTACATAAAGTACTCAACCTGTTCTAGTCTGACACCTCGAATGTTTCATCTCAGTACGTCTATTTGGTAGCAAATCAACAAGCAAGTATTTTCTAGGCCACGAAAATCTCCTGAGCCGACCAAGCATAGAAATGAATACAATAAGGGAACCAGTAATAAGGAGTGCCAGAGAAAAGCGATAATAACAACAAAAAATGCAATATGAGCTCTGGTAAAAACATACAATGATAACAGCAAAACTTGCAATATAAGCACTGGTAAAATATGGTTGCGGAAGACATTAGGTTTATAATGCCCAGAAATTCACATAGATGTCCTCAAGGCGTTGGTTAGATCCAGTGACAGGACCCAAAGAGTGTGAGTTCAATACCCGGTTAAGGCAGTGGAGAATTTTCAGAGGGAAATTAACAGGAGATAACTGACATCCATTAATGACACGTGGAACTAGAACAGTCTACCCCAGTGAGCAAAATAAAGGGTTAAGTTCGATATTCCAACCACCTGAAGAAGGCCGGGTCGTACAACGGCCGGAACGTTGTAATAAATATGGCGACAAAGATGAGGACAATAGTTCAAATAATGTAAAGAATTTTCTTGGCTTATAACATTTCGATAGTACTGCTGCTAGATATGAGTTCCCAGTCTGTGGGTGATGAATTATTTTCCACTTACAACCCCCTCCTTTCCCACAGACGAAACATGGCAAGTATCTTGGTGTCCTATCGCCGTTTCAATGGAAAGTGCTCAGGCAAACTACATCCCTTAGTTCCAGCATTTATAATCCTCAATAAGACCTTCGCTACGACCAACCACGCAAAGTGTTCCGAAACACCTTCCTTGCATAGCATTAAGTTATTGAGTTGTAATTTATACTTGATCAGCTCCCCACGAACTGCTAACGTACGCACAGACGAACGTGTTTGTGCTTGTGTTTGTCTGTGTATTGACCCTACGACACAACGGCTTCATAAAGATCGCACATTCTTGCTTATCAACTTGCTTGAACGTAATGTGCAGTATGACAGGCAGTATATACATATACATTAATGTACCTGAATCGTATTATTTAATCTCGCTCTGAATTGGCTGGTTTAGATTTCGCCAGGAGGAGGAAGGGTAGATTGACTGATTTGATCTTTTCGTTTAACGGCATATCAACACCTTATGGGTCATTTAATGCCGAAATCTATTTTTCTTGGGAGCTTTGAAGTAATAAATATATAGTATACGTTATTCTGCTTTCACCATGGAATACATGGCAGATGATACTCAGCTTTTCTGCATATATATGTTTGTGTAGGCATAATTACAAGAGGTGATATAAGTGTGATTATGTTGTCGTTTTCAAGTTAGAGTTTGCAATATCATTTGATTTTAAAAATTATAGGATATTATATGGACTAATATAATGAATGCCGAAATCTAAATATTTTGTACGTAATTTCATGTTTTAACTTCTGATATTTTGTAAATAATTTTTTACTTTCAGATTAAAATTATATATATATATATATATATATATATATATATATATATATATATATACAGGTTGTCGATACAGTTTGTGTGCACTTTTAAAAATTTATAACTTTATTTGTATTTGCGATAGAAATAATCTGTAAAAAATGTTATAAAGTTTAATGTACCTAGTTTTAAGTATAGCTAAAATAACTAATGTTATTTCAAGCATTACTGTACATCAGTTGGAAAATGTTTTCCGTGAACTGCAAAATCGTATTACCCTTTGTATTGCTAATGATGGAGGACATGTGGAAAATTAAATAAAATTTCAATAAAACCTTAAAAAATATAGATTTACTTCTTTCTAATCCTTTTTACAAATTATTTCAATCGCAAATAAAAATAAAGTTATAAAATTTTTAAAGTGCACACGAACTTTATGGACACCCTGTATTTTGTACATGATAAAGTTCATTGTTGGTACTTTTGCTATAAAATATATTTTTATATATTTTTAGTTTTGCGTTGATTGTCATTTTGTTATAAAATGTAATGTTGGTCATTTTATTATAAAACACCGTAGATTTTTGTTTGAGTGCTCGCAATCTAACCATGAATAAGACTCAGTTATATAATATCACCTCAGATCATGCTGGACCTGAAAACGACAGAAAATTAATAGATGGTTTCAACTCCAGTCTTCAGATTGGAAGCCCGTCTCCCGGATGTACTTTATCGTCATACCCAGGACGAGAGATAATAGTTTGAATTTGTTTGTTTAACGGCATACAAAAACCTATATGGGACATTTAATGTTGGAATTCTATCTTTTTGAGAGCTGTGGTAATTTTTTTGTCTGTTCCTTAAGACTGTTTGTCCATAGCTGGGGTCTAACAGGTGCTGCCATCCGAAAAGTCAATTTGCCCTTAGCTGGGAACCTAACAATTGCTATCAACCCGGGTGAGGAAGGACCTGCAAAAAACAGCTACTATGAGGTAGTTCCACTCTCCTCAAATCCTCCTTGCTGCCGAATGTATCCGACTTGGTCAATACAAGGTGCTGTAAGCTTGTATGTGCGGGTGGTGTTATAGATAAAAGCGCCGTATTGAAAATCGGACAGTCGAGTTCCAATTCTAATCGCGTTCGTTATATTCGCATACGTTTGGGAACGGTATGAATCCACATCTTCCCCCAGATATGGGTTAATTAATAACACTTGTATCAGTCAATCATTATAATCTTCAAACAGAATTCTTACAATCTAAAAATATTTCTGGGATTTAAATAAGCCGCAAAGGGTTGATAAGCCGTAAAAACAATCAATCATCAGTGGATATAAAGGTGTTGTATGGAAATTGCTTGTAGCTTTTTTTTATTTATCCTCGTATGTGTGCGTATGTATGTATCTATGTACATTTATATATTTATTTTTTAATCGGTATGACCCCCTGCAAAGAAGTGAAGCCACTAAGACACACTGGGTTATAGGGTGTGGAAGAATTAGGAAAAGAAACATTAATAATGAGCGAGGAGAGACAAAAAGTAATCAAGAGGATAGTAGAGTGCGATTGAGATTAAATTTAATTTCTTATAGATTAAAGTTGACTGGAATGCATCGAGCCGGAAGAGAGTTCCACAAGATAGAAATGCGAGAAAAGAAAGTATTAGCACAGAACTTACGGTTACCTCTAACCAGCTCAACCGTAAATTGATGTGATCTCGACGCCAGTCTATTGCTGCGCTTGAATTCAAAAAGCCTAGGTACCATAGCGAATAACACACCCGAAAAATTACCATGGAAGTATTTAGAGAAAAGACACAAGGGGTAAACTTACAGCAGAAGGAAATTGACTGAATCAGTGCCACCAGGTCAGGGCCGTTTAATATTGCTGGTTCTTCTTTGGATTTTATCAAGGAGCTCAAGGTAAATAGCAGGGGTACCAGACGATATGTGGCAGCAATATTCTAAGCATGGTCAAACGGTAGACTTATAGATATGTAAAATAGATTCTGTAGAAAACATCGTCTCGCACTACACAGTGAAACAATTTTCTTAGCAGCTGACCTAGCAATGGATTCAACATAGTCTTTCCACTTCATGATGGCTGAGAATAACTTTCTTGGGGGTTAGCATCAGCCATCTGTTCGAAGGCAGAGGATTGTCTCTATGATGACTAATGGAGAGATGTTTAGTTTTTGGGGCGTTAAAATGAATAAAGTTTCTTTTGCTTCAGTTAACGACGGACTTGAGGTCGTTTGCGACATCGGCTGTCATTTTGACCTAAATGGTTGTGCCATCAGTGTAGGTACAAAGAAGAGAGATGATGTTATCGGGAAAGGTCATTAATGAAAATTAAAATACAGCATTGTTAATCTATCAGGGGTACCAGACGATATGTGGCAGCAATATTCTAAGCATGGTCAAACGGTAGACTTATAGATATGTAAAATAGATTCTGTAGAAAACATCGTCTCGCACTACACAGTGAAACAATTTTCTTAGCAGCTGACCTAGCAATGGATTCAACATAGTCTTTCCACTTCATGATGGCTGAGAATAACTTTCTTGGGGGTTAGCATCAGCCATCTGTTCGAAGGCAGAGGATTGTCTCTATGATGACTAATGGAGAGATGTTTAGTTTTTGGGGCGTTAAAATGAATAAAGTTTCTTTTGCTTCAGTTAACGACGGACTTGAGGTCGTTTGCGACATCGGCTGTCATTTTGACCTAAATGGTTGTGCCATCAGTGTAGGTACAAAGAAGAGAGATGATGTTATCGGGAAAGGTCATTAATGAAAATTAAAATACAGCATTGTTAATCTATCTATCTTCTAGAGAAGATTAATTTATTTACATTTATCCTGTGATGGATTAAACTCTTCCCAATCCGCACTGACGGATATATGATAAGTAATATTAGTAACAGTAGAATCCACGCCGCCTTTGTTGAAGTAGCTCAACAGCATTTGTGTATCTTGCAATCTATTCCTATCGAAACATTGGCGAAAACAAATTTCTTTTCTTTTTACGGACATAGCACAGATAGACGTTCCGCATACAAATAAAATCGATACTGGATCCGTTTCACTTCGCTAACATTGTCATCGATTTTTTTTTAGGGGAATAACTAGTCGGAGTGTGTTATTTATCGTAAGTGTGTAAGTATATTGTTGCGCATATCACGACTTGAGCCTTTCTGCGTTGACAATGTGGCTAACAGCATTTCGTTGCTATAAGTAAACAACTGACTGCCAAAGTTCTAACTTTCTTACATTTTTTTTCTCAATCACATCTCATCGTGGCCTTCTCGTGATTAGACTTTTTGGCAACATATCAAGTGATGGTATAGTGAGCAAGAAAGTTTGTGTTCACTCAGGATTAGTACAATGGCTGCGTTCAAATTTGAACACAGCTTAAGGATATGTTTTTCTTCGGATTAGTGGCGTACGTGGCGGTTATCGGCGCAGAGAAGGAAATTGGGAGAATGGTTCGTTCCGTCCTCGTCTCTTTCAGCATTCTTGGTAGAACACCTACTTATAGATTTGATATAATTGTTCTGTTATGGAGTGGTTTCACAGTGGAGGCTTGTATTTGTACTAAGTCGGTCTTAGAATAGATTTGACGTACAAAACGTTAGGAACTTGATATAAATGGTAATGACGCAGAGAAATCTAGTGGTGGTCGCTGATACTTTAGTATCCGACTAACGGTCGTCCGGCATCGACTGACTGACCGAACCACTGAGCGATATTCAGTCAACCCCCACCCCAACCACGAGGGCATCATGTGGCACAATGCCGGTTTAACGTGGGATCTCCGAGCCCGTCGGCTCGGCCAAAAATATGCCCTTTTAAAACCCGTATAAACGGGTTCACGGTCGGTTTACCTCCCCGAAAGAGACTCCGCCCTTCGGCGTAGTCTCGTTCGGGTTCCTCCTCGCCCGAAGGCATAGAGGTCAACTGATCAGCCGGTCAGCCTGACTGACCCACTGAGCGATGGTATTTAGTAACCCCCCCATGGGCATCATGTGGCACAAGGCCGGTTTAACGTGGGATCTCCGAGCCCGTGGGCTCGGCCAAAAATATGCCCTATAAACGGGTTCTGGGTCGGTTTACCTCCCCAAAAGAGACTCCGCCTTTCGGCGTAGCCTCGTTCTGGTTCCTCCCCGCCCGAAGGCAGAGAGTTCAACCGGTCAGCCGGTCGTCCGACTTCAGACTGAACTCAGACTGACCCACTGAGCGACTCCTCGTTACTCTTACTACTCCTACTTATTATTGGTGGGAGAGTCTATTAACTATAAAATAGGTGTGTTCCACTCTAACACGTTCCAAATTAGGTGAGTGGGAAATATGAGGCCAAGAATGCGTAATTAATTACTCTCCTGGAGGTTAGCATCAGCCATGCGAATTGAAAGCGTAAAATGTTCTCGGCGATGATTAGAAGGGAGCTGTTTCGTTCTGGACCTAGCTAAGAAAAGATTGAAAGTCATTCTCAAGATCAGCTGCCGATTAGACTTCATCGAACGAATCAAAATTACTAAAGAGTCATGTCATCAGAATTACCAGTAATACCTTTTCTTTTCTTTTTATGTGCCATCTTCTTTCAGGACGTAGGCGATCTCCACCTCTCTCTATCTCTTGCAGCTTTCAGCAAGTTCCTTCTCTCTGCTTCCTCCCTAAGACCACGTTCTGTCATCCACCTGCTCAAGTTTGTCAGATATATCACCCGCTGATTTCCCTTGTCTCACTTTCCCTCTATTCGACCCGTGGGTATCAAGTTCTCCAGGTCCACCTCCCTCATTATGTGTTTCCCAGAAACTTCATCTGCCTCTTTCTGATGTATAAGTATAAGCTTCCTCCTTGTTTGCGACCTCTCTAAGATTTCATCGTTACTCACACGCTCGGTCCATGATATCCTTTTGTAGAACCACATCTCTGTCGCATCGAGTATCTTTCTCATCGTTGAAAAAATCGGGCAACATTCTCTACTGTAAAGAGGAATAGATGTCACGTAACAGCACAGTATTCTTTTCTTTGTTACCAAAGAAATCCTACTGTCTTGTAATACTCTGCCCAGCTTTTGGAATGCGTCCTTGGCCATCCTAATACGCCTACGGATCTCAGTGTCGCCCTTACCGTCTGCTGTCAAGACGTTTCCCAAATTTTTAAACTTCCGCGTCTGCTTGATTCTATTTTTCTCGAGCTGCAAATCGCATTCATCCTTTTACTGATGGCCATTCTGTCTTCTTGTAGTTTATGCTTAGTCCTTTCTTCTCATTCTCCGTCGCTACGTTCTGTAGGAGATTTTGTAATTTCTTTTCCGTGTCTACTATCAGTACTGTGTCGTCTTCGTGTTGTTAAGATTGCAGACACAAATGCTAAATTCCGGTATGGTTTCCAATCCTTTAGAATTGCCTCGCTGTATAGGATGAACAGGTCCGGTAAGAAGACGCATCCTTGCCTTACGCCCCTTTCTATTTTCGTATATTCACCGAATTCAACCCTATACGCATCCATGTTTTTTGCTGCCAGTACAGGTTCTTGATTATTCTGATATCCATCTTGAATATATCAAGGTTGCTGAGAAGTTACATCAAACCCTTATGGTGTACCTTGTAGAACGAAATAACCTGCATATTGGTAGAGAATGAGTTATGTGAAAGAGCTAAAATAGAATAAGGAATAATACAAAGATGATTTTTCTACGTATTTAACTTGTATAACTGATAGAACGTGACTGTAAGTGAACTAAAAATCCTACGAGTAATCATTATGGTTAAAGTGTTAGTGCTGTCAAAAATGGAGTATAAATGATTTTATTGTATGTAACATAATGACTTCATAATCTCTCAGTATTTTAGACTTAAATCCGGGTCTATATTTTCATTTATTGTTTCTGTTACATTTTTCGAAATTTCACTCTTCCTAATCGGTATTTCCTTATTTATGAAAGATTTCATAATTTGTCTTCCTTTCTCGTATTTTTGCTTTATAACATCTTATAATGTATCTACAAAACGGTTAATTTCTTGGAGCTTATAAAATACGTAATGTATATAATATTTATATACGTGCATTATATAAGTTCAGATGGTTGTAATAGCCAGGGGTGATAGTGAAGACAAGCTCCCACTGCTAATTAAATGTTTCCATAGCATGCATCTGACAACAGTCCAGCTTCAAGTCGAAGAACGGACGAAGGCTAAAAAATGGCGCATCAGAAACAGCTGCTCTGGTTAAATGCAACTCGATAGCCCAGAAAGACAGTTCAACAAAGGGAAGTAAAACCTTGATTTGAAACCTACGCTCCTTTGCATTTATATGTTGCAACCGAACACGGAAAAGTCTATGGAAGTAAATCCCGACAGAAAACCTGGAATGGAGCCACTAAGGCATTTGGATGACAACATTGACAATCTTCTGGAGACTCTTGCGGCCAAACCGTCCCCAAATGTCATGCTCTGTATTCCTTTGGATCTTGTCGGTACAAATCTCTGGAAATGTCAGATGTGATTAAAAAGGAAAAAAATACGGGCTGAATGTAATAGAACGCCCCTGCCATGTTTAATACAGGCTGATAGATACATACACGCATACAACATACATACATACACGCATACAACATACATACATACACGTATACAACATATATACATACACGCACAGACATGTATACACACAGACACACACACATATATATGTTTATGTGTGTCTGTTTGTATGTATATATATATATATATATATATGTGTGTGTGTGTGTGTGTGTGTGTGTGTGCATGTTTCATTAAAAATGACAGACATGATACTACGGTTAATCTTTTTATTTAATTTTTTCTTGTTTTCGAATAAGAGCTTTCTTTTCTGGACTAAGAGTGTGTAAAAACTGTCCAAATGTTTAATAGTTCCGACCGCTTTCGGCTATACCTTTAGCCAGTATCAAGGATGATTTGATTTTTTACCTTAAGTAAGTGCGTGCATTATGTGTATGTTTTAGTGTGTTATAGGGATATTTTAATTTCCGAATATGGTTAGCACATTTTGGCCTTGTTCGTAGTTAATATTGTTAAGAAAACACAAAAATAATAACTGCATATTGTTAGAAAGCACAAATATAATAACTGCATCCACCTGTAAAAAAAGATAAAAAATAATGGAAGTTTTAATAATAAAAAAGAGAAAAAGCCAAGTCTTAACTCAATAATAATAATAATAATAATAATAATCATAATAATAATAATAATACAGAAAATGATTGGCGTAACGGTTCCAATATTTTACAACATTTAAAAGAGCGTGATTTAAGAAAAGTTTAAAGAATCAGTGTTTGACAATGGTAAAAAAATATTTCGGCACTATGGCTGTTTTCTTCAAGTTATATTTTTTAAAATATTCATGTATCAAAATATATGAATCTACTTAAAATTATAAGTCTTTATAAAAACTTTATCTCTGTTGTAATGAAAAAAATACGGCCGTACTTGTAATCAACGCGTCAAAATGAATGAAACGCCACCATCATGAAACTATGCAACTGAAATGTGGTTAATATGATGGTGATCTTAGTCATCTTGGAATTTTCTGTTAGCTGATTAGTTAGGAATTGCGTAAAATTACATCTCTGTTGTCTCAATTTACTTCTTTATCTGTCCAGAGATTTTCCAGCATTCACTGCCTTATAGAAAGACCGACATTACGTAACAATTCAGTCATCTTCTCTTTGTTTCTAACATTTTTTTTCTGTTTCTTCATAATATGCTTATCTTTTGGTAGGCATTTTTTAATGCGCCATCTGTTTTCGATGTCTCACTTTCAGTCCTGTGTTAAAACACTTCCCAGATATTTAAGTTGTTTCCTCTGACTACTATTACTACTATTTTACAGAAAGGGAATCAGATAAAGATGAAATAAGTATTCGTCAAAAGCAATACAGGCAAAATCCAAAGTCTTTGTGAATTCCTCAAATGAAATCACTGTGAAGCCTGCAGATTCTCTCTTTTGATGATTGAGATGTACTTTCCTAAGAGTTCTCAGAAATTTAGACGAATTTCCAAAATTAATGATGCAAAAAGTATTTTGCAAAGGGTGAATATATTTTCTGTTTTCTAACTCGACGCAAAAGATAAGGCGTAGATTTTCGAATAATGAAAATGATGTTTTTTTTTTTAAAAAAAAATATCAATGTTAACGAGAAGTCGGGAAATATTGTATTCAGAACTCTCTAAATCAAAACCTGAAAAACGAATATAAATAAAATTATTTTAATCAATTCCTCTGTCAGCAAATCTATTTTCAAACTGCTCCCCAACAATTTATTCATGTCCTTTGTAAACACGGGATCAAGTCATTGCTGAAGGAGCCGTAACTCGTGACACTGGACATCATCAGCTAAGTGACAAACTTCATATTTTTATTATTTTGTGTGTCAAAGAATAATATATGATCCATCTTAGTGGACAATATACATAAGTAAATATCTATCTGCTGTTTCCGTGATAAACGTGCTGCATAATCTTCCAGCGTGTGACGAACATGTGTAACACTTGTAAATGCAAATATATATATATATATATATATATATATATATATATATATATATATATATATGTTCAGTCTATAGTATACTCATTGTCTTTCTGTTGCTCCAAGTCTCTTCTTCATCTTCGAAGTAATTATGCAGCATTTGCCGACATACAGAAGGACAGATATAATGTAAAAGTTCAATACTCTTTTCTTTGTTTCTAAAGAGTTTTTTCTGTTTCTTAATATTCTGCTAAACTATCCCAATATTTTTGGGATCTCAGTGTCGCACTTTCCCTCTTCTATTAAAACACTTCCCAGTTATTTAAACTTTTGTACTTGTTTGGTTTTAGTATCCCCGATTTCAAATTTGCTTTTTTGGGTTATTTTTTTGCGACGGCGAATGACCAGGTAATATCCAGCACACGGTTCCATGAACATCCAAACGAATATGGTGAAGCCCCTGAGGGGAAACAAAAAATATTGCAACAGCAGTCATAAATACGAATGAAGATCCTTATTTAAATAAGTAAGAAGGTACAAATGAAAAGATTTGAAGTTGTCAGAGATTTTTTTCCATTTCACTAATACAGTTATCGCATCCTCTCTCATCTCTTTTTTCTTTCTTTCTTTTCTTTAAAACAAATAGGGTTTTCAATATATATATTTCGTTTCGTCTATCCTGTAGTAATTTTATTGACATGGATAAGAATAAATTTTTTTTACTATTAAAACGAAACGATCAACGAAGTTAAATTTTCCTGTGATGTAATGGAATAGCTTGTTACCCCCATGAATCAAACTGAAATTGCCGATTGTTTAGGCGATGAAATGGCAAAGGGTAACTAACTAACAAACAAGCAGACTTATAATACGATTATCCTCTGATTCGTGCTATTTGCAGTCATATAGAGAATTAATAACTTGTAAGAGTTTCGTAAGATATTTATTTATGTGTGCCTCATTACGTATTAAATTAAGTTTCTTCATTATTTAGCTATATGTCTTTTGTTTTTAGTCTAACATGCAGGAGTTTAATAACGAACCTGGATTTGGAGTTGCAATGGAGGCTGGCTCGTGGTTGAGTGCCATTCTCAGTAGTACTGATGAAATTGTAGCATGTGAGGACTCAAAATTTGCACTGGCAACATTTATTTAGGGGGTAAACTCTGTTGACGCTAATATATACTGGTTTCACCTTATGTGATACCAAATTAAGTCTCGAACACGGCGTCAGGACAGCTGAATGCCAGAATTATTGAACCTCATACGACGGAAACTCTACTCTCTCTCTCTCTCTCTCTCTCTCTCTCTCTATATATATATATATATATATATATATATATATATATATATATATATTAAGAAATGGACAAAGTCCGACAATTTATTTATTAAAGACATTTTTATGTTTAACGTTCTTTTTATAGATACAAGTATTTAAGTAAATGCTCTGTTTATAATAAACAGTATTAAATAACATTTACCGGCCTGAATGTCCGAGAAATTTTCATAGAAAATATTCGTCTTTTGACAGGATTCGAACTTAGCGATCGGCCACAAAGAAGCGTTCGGTAGACAAGGCCGAATTAACTGCTTATAAACTTCAATCTTCCATGAATCTCGTACATTCATATCTGCTCTGGCGTATCGAATGTAAAAAAATGACGTCATATATTAAGAAATGGACAAAGTCCGACAATTTATTTATTAAAGACATTTTTATGTTTAACGTTCTTTTTTATAGATACAAGTATTTAAGTAAATGCTCTGTTTGTAATAAACAGTATTAAATAACATTTACCAGCCTGAATGTCCGAGAAATTTTCATAGAAAATATTCGTCCTTTGACAGGATTCGAATCTGCATCCTAAACGGAACCGTCATTTACGCTGATCTGCCTTACCGACCAGCCACAAAGGAGCGTTCGGTAGACAAGGTCGAATTTATGAAAATTTCTCGGACATTCAGGCCGGTAAATGTTATTTCATACTGTTTATTATAAACAGGGCATTTACTTAAATACTTGTATCTATAAAAAAGAACGTTAAACATAAAATGTCTTTAATAAATATATATATATATATATATATATATATATAAATATATATATTTAGTTTATGAAAAACTAGGTAATCCGTATGGGTAAAACCTAAGGAGGATAAAATCCAGAGAGCTCAATGTAAATCCAGAGCAAATAATTTAAATAATTTTTATATATATATATATATATATATATATATATATATATATATATATATATATATATATAAATAGATGTATATACACACACACAGAGTGCGATGGATAAATTGTCATCTAAATTACACAAAAATGAAAATAACACTGACATCTATTTTTAAGAGATATATTTACCAAAATTGCACCAAAATATCTTGAAATACAAAAGAGTAAATTTATTCAATAAAATCGCCATTGGCACTAGACGACTTCTCGACGTTGTCCTTGCTTAAGATGGTGAATGCTGCCATAATCCTTGCCTTCAGTTCATCTTTGGTATGACAAAGAAATTTAGTTGGTTTCTCACTCAACTGCGTTTCGCACATAATAATCAAGGGGGTTGCAGTTTGGGAGAAGTTAGGTGGCCATATATTAGGGGTGATGTGTTCGCAGATATTGTCTGACAGCCATGACAGGGTTCTCCCGCTTGTGTGGCATGGTGCAGATTCCAGCTTGCGGTGAGAGTTTGTTTCATGTTTGTACACAATCTTCAGACACAAATCCTCGTAAATAAACGTCTTCCTTTTTTTTTTTTAATAACGTCATCTCAAACAAAGACCCGACATGTTATGTACACAGTGCCGAATCATCACCATTCCCTGTGTTTTCCACTGATAAGGATTAAACCCCTCTCAGAGAGCTTCGTACTCAGTATTGATACTTAGAGACATAGTCTTCTACCACTATGGTTCCCTGATTAATGCAATTGTTTTGGTAGGATCCACCTAATTTGCATAGTGGAGTACCGACCATATAAATATGGTTGGTACCGGGAAGACGGGTGGAGGAATCAAGAGATTCAACCAGAGACTCTGCCCGACTGCGACTCAGTCAACACATTCTCCAGGAACGGTCTTACCAGGAATATACAAAAGACTACATGTAAATATTGTGTACACTTTCTTGTTTCAATACATTTGTTCTAAGGACATTTTGTGTTGCATTATGGTATTTATCAATCCACCCACGGGGATCGAATGTGGCACAAGGCCTTTTTAATGTGGGTATCTCTGAGCCCGTAGGCCCCGCCAAAAATAAATAACCCTCCAAACCCGCCGAGGCGGGCCAGTTCCGTCAACCTCCCCCAACGAAACCCTGCCCTTCGGCGGAGCTTCGTACGGGTTCCTCTCTGCAAGCAGATAGTTCGAAAGACACCCGACCCGGCAGCTCACAAAGCGCAGATACTACACTTTGATCCTAGCCACCGGGCCGAGCGGGTATTGTGTTGCATTATTATTCCATGCATTAGTCAAGTTTCAACAGAAATGTTCACCTCTTCAGTTTTAGGGCCAATTCTTTTGGGTTTTGTTTATCATTTTATCCCAAACAAGGTGACAATGCTACTAAAATGCAAAGGAGTGAAAGAGAATGAGATGAATTTACGAGATGAAAACGGACATCCAATCCTTAACAAGAAACAAGGGATAAACCACTACTCCTGTTCAAAAGACGTTTTCTTATAAGCCAATACATCAAGCTAATTCCTTAACGCTGGGCTTTGTGTCTCTATCGCACTGTATTGGGTAAGCAGTAGTTTATTGGATAGGCAGTAGTGTATAAAACAGATACACATATGCGGGAAATATGTTTGGATTTAGATGGATGTAATTATATATTTCACTGTATACAATCTATTTCTTAGTATCACACACACACACACACACACACACACACACACACACATATATATATATATATATATATATATATATATATATATATAATTTTATCATAATAAATACACTGTTCTACTATCTATTTAGTTTATAAATGTTCCACTATTTATATTACAAATATCAGAATTTAGATTTTGCAGTCTTTGGGTAGACTGTGTGCGAGTTCTCTCAAACTTTCTGCTTTAACAAAGAGGAACCCGGACGGGGCTTTACCAAAGGCCAAAGTTTCGTCCGGGGAGGTAGACCGATCCCGAACACGCTTAGGGAATATTTTTGGCCGAGACTACGGGTTCGGAGAAACCCACGTTAAAACTGGCCTTGTGCCATATACATTCCTCGTGGGGGGACTGTTAAATATCAGTTTTTAGATTTCACAAAATTCAGATTTCACTTCGCACCTTCTAGCATAAAAATGAATCATGCTTGAGTTGTGCTGAAAGTAAAAACAAAATGTATATTTATTATTTCTATAAATTTACAGTTCTGCTTTTGTACATTGAGCGCTGTTTTATTACCACTTTCACTCAAGATACGCTACTTATATATATATATATATATATATATATATATATATATATATATATATATATATATAATGAAAAACAGGCCACTTTAAGGTACCATTACAATAATTTATTTCACCAAAATCCAAATTAAAGGATTCCGAATCATCAAATGCGAATCTATTTAAACCCGGTGTGTGTAAAACCAGTATAGCAAAATTTCCAAACAAATTTTGAAATAAAAAATAAAGAAACAGAAACCTTCAAACAAGGCGAAAAAAATCGTCCAGTACCTTAAATTTCTGCTACAAAGAAATATATATATATATATATATATATATATATATAGTCGACTCTCCCGTCGAGATTCGACGTATGAGGGTCAAGCAGATCAGTTTCAGGAAACCGACGGCCCGACAACGGCACCTGAGATTTGATTATAGTGGTGAAGGCTTCGTGCAGGACCATCCACACTTTTTGAAGGGCCGAATACAGAGACCTGTTGCACTACGTGCCACAAGGTCCCCAAACGGCCCTCCGCAGGTTTTGAATATATATATATATATATATATATATATATATATATATATATATATACAAGTATGACTGGCAAAACACAACTTTCAACAAAGAATGCCTTAAAAGTCCTCAATGTAATACAACGTAGAAATAAATGTAATGCTTCCTTACAAAAAGGTAATTTTTTTTAATATAAAAAGAACAATATATACGCTAATCGTGTTTCACTGTTTACATTACGGAATCGTCAGGCAAGGCTATACTTTTGTCAGATATGAACATGACCCCCGAGGCTTCTCAACTTTATATATATATATATATATATATATATATATATATATATATTGTGGAATTTTTCAAGGCAAAATCGAAACGAATTTTATTGAAAAGAAAGTATCTATTCAATAATAGTTACTTTCTTTTTAATAAATTCATTCTTTTTGCCTTGGAATGTCCACATTGGACGAAACGTGACGGGTAATACAGTATTCTTATTGTCTTTTACCTTTATACACACACACACACACACACAAACACACACACACACATACATACATATATATATATATATATATATATATATATACAAATGAGAGAAAGAACAGGTGGAATAAAAATCCAAAGTTCGTAGCATTTACTTTTACAAAAGTTCCCCATGCAAAGTAGACGAATATATTATTATTATTTTTATTATAAATGATAAAAATACTTTGAAATCGTTACACAAAAGCTTCCATGT
Organism: Acanthosepion pharaonis; assembly: GCA_903632075.3. Lineage (NCBI taxonomy): Eukaryota > Metazoa > Mollusca > Cephalopoda > Sepiida > Sepiidae > Acanthosepion > Acanthosepion pharaonis. The sequence goes on along the minus strand of CAHIKZ030000979.1, from coordinate 2,039,049 downwards.
TTCAATACTATGATTGTATTTCTTCAGATGATGGTACGTAATTGGTAAATAAATGATTTTTAAGTTAATTGAAAAACAAATCCAAACCTATTTCCAGATCCAGAAAGTTAAAGGTGGTAGGGGCATAAGGTTAGAATTAAAATTTGACTTGTGGCTAGGTCTTGAATAATCAATTACATATGCGGTCTACGCCAAATAGAAAAGTAAGGTCAGAGGTTGGAGGTCGGTGAGTTATTTTTTCATGTCACGATAAACCGGAATATAAACATGTGAACATTAACGATTGTAGAAAATATGTCATGTGCATATTTAATTAATAATCTCAATCTTGCAAATTCTTATTGAATACGAATTTGAATCCAGTGTTTAAATTGCAAAACAACTTAATAGTTTCTAAACTGTAGCACGACTTTTTGTCAGGCCTTCATGCGAAAGAATGAAGGAGAAAATAGAAAGATAAATTGAATAACGAAATTGATTAAATCCGGATCTCCGTCTCTGAAAAGTTATTGAAGAGATATATCGCTAAACCACGCCTGCGAGATACATTCTTTTTTTTTTGTATTATCTATTTTTTTTTTTTTTTTTGGTGTGTAACTTTGTCGCTTAGTGCTTTGCCTGGATTTGTACTTATTTCCTTGTTGGGGCTGCTTTTTGTTCAATCGACCGACTGTCAAATCCATTTAGACCCAAAGACAAAACAAGTGAATCAGGATTTGGAATTGGATTAGTTAAAGGTTTATTATATGAGTCGATCATTTTTTTATTTTTTATTTTGCCTTGCTGATCACTGTGGTATCGATTCCCTTGGCCGTATAGGGAAAAATGACGATAATGCTTTTGTATGTAGATAAACTTATAAAGTTTTCACAGTGTGTCAAAACAATAACAGAAGAGATAGAAGAATGTAAAAGAGAAAAAAGACATGAGGGAAAAAGAAAGAAATTTGAGTGAAAAAAAAAGACTGAAAAATATACATTATATATAGGAAAAAAGAACGTGATTTCGATAGTAATAAATGAAATAATCTTGAGGAATTGTATAAGATATACCGGGACTAAAAAAGAGAAGGGAGACATGAGTGAAAAAGAAGGAAATTTGAGTGAAAAAAAAAGACTGAAACATATACATTATATATAAGAAGAAAAAACAACGTGTTTTCGATATTAATAAATGAAAATTGTATAAGATATACCGGGACTAGATGAAGAGAAAAAAAGGGGAAAAAGATTGAAAGAAAAAGAAAATATTTAAAGGGGGAGATTATATATTTAACGATAATGAAAGGAATATGTTATAAAGTGAGAGAAAGATAAAAGAGAACGGCGGAATAGATGAAAAGAAAAAAAAAAGTGATAAAGATTAAAAACAAAAGGACATATATTTAAATAAAATGAATTTTCGAATATAACGAAAGAATTAACGTATAAAAATCAAGGGACTGGATTAGAGAACAAGAAGATGGAATGAATAGTAAATATAAGGAAAAGTAATTCAAAGAGTGTGCGACTGAATGAAAAGAGGACAGAAAAATCTAAAAGACACAACGAACACGTAAATATTGAAAGGATTAAATCACAGTTAAATCCAATCATTGAAACTTGTTGATTAAAACAGAATTAAAATTGGTCGCTGAAAAACAAAACCAAAAAAAAAAAAAATAACGATCTAAGTCGAAGAAGGATATTGAAATATGCAAGAACATAGGAAAATTAAATAAATATATAAAAAAAAAACACGTGTAAAGTAAACAAAAAAAAAATAAACGTTTCGAATTCGTTGAATTGATACTTATCGAAAGTGTAACAAGTTCCAGGTTTAATTAACCTATTGTAGCTGACGAATTTAATTGAGTTTTTCGCAACTATAATCTAGAGATTTTTGGTTTTATTTTTTTATGATGGTGTGAATTTATTTCGGTTGAAAATAAGAGATAATCGCATTAATTTGTTTTATGCAACGGTTCGAAAATAACAGATAAATAGAAAGCATTTTAAATCAATGAAGAATACAAAAGAAAGAAGAATGATGAAAAAATAGTAGTGAGTGAGTTTTGTGAATGAAACGAAGTTTAAAATAATGAGAAGGAAAGAAATAAAAGAAACACGAAAAACAAAACAAGAAAAGGAAGGCTGAGGGTCCAATTGAGAGAAAGAAGAACGAATAAAAGTGCCTAAGAAAGAAAGAAAGTGTGAAAGAAAGTAAGTGCGAAAGAAAGAAAGAAAGAAAGTGCGAAAGAAAGAAAGAAAGTGTGAAAGAAAGAAAGAAAGAAAGAAAGTAAAGGCGAAAGAAAGAAAGAAAGAAAGTGCGAAAGAAAGAAAGAAAGTGCGAAAGAAAGAAAGAAAGAAAGAAGGTGCGAAAGAAAGTGCGAAAGAAAGTGCGAAAGAAAGAAAGTGCGAAAGAAAGAAAGAAAGTGCGAAAGAAAGAAAGAAAGTGCGAAAGAAAGAAAGTGCGAAAGAAAGAAAGAAAGAAAGAAAAGAAAGAAAGTGCGAAAGAGAAAGAAAGAAAGAAAGAAAGAAAGAAAGAAAGTGCGAAAGAAAGAAAGGAAAAGAAACCAAAAAACAGAAAAGGAAAGAAAGAAAAAGCAAAAAAGAAAAGGAAAGAAAGAAAGAAAGAAAAAGCAAAAAAGAAAAGGAAAGAAAGAAAGAAAGAAAAAGCAAAAAAGAAAAGGAAAGAAAGAAAGAAAGAAAAAGCAAAAAAGAAAAGGAAAGAAAAGAAAAAGAAACCAAAAAACAGAAAAGGAAAGAAAGAAAAAAAGAAACCAAAAAAAAAAAGGAAAGAAAGAAAAGAAAGAAAAAAAAGAAAAGAAAAGAAAGAAAAAAGAAAGAAAGAAAAAAAGAAAAAAAGAAAGAAAGAAAAAAAAGAAAAGAAAAAAAAAAAAGGAAAAAGAAAGAAAAAAAAACCAAAACAGAAAAGGAAAGAAAGAAAAAGAAAAAGAAAAACAGAAAAAAGAAAGAAAGAAAAGAAAGAAAAAAAGAAAAAGAAAGAAAGAAAAGAAAGAAAAGAAAGAAAGAAAGGAAAGAAAAGAAAAGGAAAAGAAAGAGGAAAGAAAAAGAAACCAAAAAGAAAAGGAAAGAAAGAAAAAGAAACCAAAAAAAGAAAGGAAAAGGAAAGAAAGAAAAGAAACCAAAAAAGAAAGAAAAGGAAAGAAAGAAAGAAAGAAAGAAAAAAAGGAAAAAAGAAAGAAAGAAAAGAAAGAAAAAAAGAAAAAGGAAGGAAAGAAAAAAAGAAAGAAAAAAGAAAAGGAAAGAAAGAAAAAAGAAACCAAAAACAAGAAAAAAGGAAGAAAGAAAAAGAAAAGAAAACAGAAAAGGAAAGAAAGAAAAGAAAGAAAAACAGAAAAAGGAAAGAAAGAAAAGAAAGAAAAAAACAGAAAGGAAAGAAAGAAAAGAAAAAAAAAGAAAAGGAAAGAAAGAAAAAAAACCAAAAAAAGAAAAAGAAAAGAAAGAAAGAAAAGAAAGAAAAAGAAAAAAAAGGAAAAGAAAGAAAGAAAGAAAACAGAAAAGAAAGAAAAGAAAAAAAAAAAGAAAAAAGAAAGAAAAAACCAAAAAAGAAAGAAAGAAAAAGAAAGAAAGAAAGAAAGAAAAAAAGAAAGAAAAAACAGAAAAAGAAAGAAAGAAAACCAAAAAAGAAAAGAAAAGAAAGAAAGAAAACCAAAAAGAAAAAAAAAAGAAAAGAAAAGAAAGAAAAGGAAAGAAAGAAAGAAAGAAAAAAAAAGAAAGAAAGAAAAAAGAAAGAAAGAAAGAAAAAAAAAGAAAGAAAAAAAAGAAAGAAAGAAAAGAAAAAAAAAAGAAAAAAGAAAGAAAAAAAAGAAAGAAGGAAAAAGAAAGAAAGAAAAAAAGAAACAGAAAAGGAAAGAAAGAAAAAAGAAAAAAAAAAGAAAAGGAAAGAAAGAAAAAGAAAGAAAAAACAGAAAAGAAAAAAGAAAAAGAAAGAAAGAAAAGAAAGAAAAGAAAAAGAAAGAAAGAAAGAAAGAAAAAAACCAAAGAAAGAAAAGAAAGAAAAGGAAAGAAACCAAAAAAGAAAAGGAAAGAAAGAAAAGAAAGAAAAAGAAAAGGAAAGAAAGAAAAAGAAAAGAAAACAAAAAAGGAAAGAAAGAAAGAAAGAAAACAGAAAAGGAAAGAAAGAAAGAAAAAAACAAAAAAAGAAAAGGAAAGAAAAAAGAAACCAAAAAAGAAAGAAAGAAAGAAAAGAAAGAAAAAGAAAGAAAAAGAAAGAAAAAGGAAAGAAAGAAAAAGAAACCAAAAAGAAAGAAAAGAAAAGAAAAAGAAAAGAAAGAAAAAGAAAGAAAAAAGAAAAAGAAAGAAAAGAAAAGAAAGAAACCAAAAAAAGAAAAGAAAAGGAAAGAAAGAAAAAGAAAGAAAGAAAACAGAAAAGAAAAAAGAAAAAAAACCAAAAAAGAAAAGGAAAGAAAGAAAAAGCAAAAAAGAAAAGGAAAGAAAGAAAAAGCAAAAAAGAAAAGGAAAGAAAGAAAAAAAGAAACCAAAAAAGAAAAAGGAAAGAAAGAAAAGAAAGAAAAAAGAAAAGGAAAGAAAGAAAAAAGAAACCAAAAAAGAAAAGGAAAAAGAAAAAGAAAGAAAGAAAAGGGAAGAAAGAAAGAAAGAAACCAAAACAGAAAAAGGAAGAAAGAAAAAGAAACCAAAACAGAAAAGGGAAGAAAAGAAAGGAAGAAAGAACAGAAAAGGAAAAAAAGAAAAAACAAGAAAAGAAAAAAGAAAAGGAAAGAAAGAAAGAAAAGAAAAGGAAAAAAGAAAAGGAAAGAATGAAAGAAAGAAAGAAAACAAAAAGGGAAAGAAAAAAAGAAAGAAAAAAAGAAAGAAAAGAAGAAAAAAGAAAAAAAGAAAGAAAAAAAGAAAAGAAAGAAAGAAAGAAAAGAAAAGAAAGAAAGAAAATAGAAAAAGAAAGAAAAGAAAAAAAAAAGAAAGTGCGAAAGAAAGAAAGAAAGAAAGAAAGAAAGAAAGAAAACCAAAGTGCATATTAAGAAAGAAGGAAAGAAAGAAAGAAAGAAAGAAAGAAAGTAAGTTCGAAAGAAAGAAAGAAAGTAAGAAAGAAAGAAAGTAAGTGCGAAAGAAAGAAAGAAAGTAAGAAAGAAAGAAAGTAAGTGCGAAAGAAAGAAAGAAAATCAGGCGAGGTTAAGAAAAAAGCGAAGTGCGAAAGAAAAAACGAAAGTAAGATGAAACGAAAGAAAGATGAAACGAAAGAAAGAAAGAAAGAAAGAAAGAAAGAAAGAAAGAAAGAAAAGGAAGGAAGAAAGAAAAGGAAGGAACAAAAATCAAGAGAGGTGAAAATTAAAGAAAGAAAGAAAGAAAAATCAAGAGAGGTGAAAATTAAAGAAAGAAAGAAAGAAAGAAAGAAAGAAAGAAAGAAAGAAAGAAAAACCAAGAGAGGTGAAAAATAAAGAAAGAAAGAAAGAAAAACCAAGAGAGGTGAAAAATAAAGAAAGAAAGAAATATCGAAAAACGAAAGAACGAAAAAAGAAAGAACAAAAGAACAATAGAAATAAGAAATAACAAAAGAAAGAAAGAAAGAAAGAAAGAAAGAAGGAAAGAAAGAAGGAGAAAAGAAAATGATGTTAAATAGAAAGAAAAAAAAATACGGTAATAAAAGAAATACAAAATATTGGGTGTAGGGTCCAAGAGAAAAAAAGAAAAAAAGGCAGAGTAACACAAACGCGCCATAAAAAGATAAAATGAAACTTCATATATAATATGCTTATCAACAGAAAGATAATATGAAAGAAAGAAGAAACAGAAGGAAATATATCTTTTTTAAAATAAAGAACAGGTAAAATCAGTAACACCAAATACATAACACATAAAAAAAAACCTACGTGAACGTTGAAGTAAAACAAAGAACGCATAAGGTTGAAATAATGAAACAGTAAACTACGAAACAAAATGGACGTAAAAGCAATTTTGCAACCTAAAGTCAACAATACAAAGACATGGAAACAAACAAACAAGAGGTCTTCTTTTGATTGATTTGTTTTCTACAGCTTCTCAACACATCGCAGCTTATTTGAAACCCAAAAATAAATGTACATTGCAAGAATCTGTTTGATTTGGCGATAATAATGGTTTAGTGATAAAAAAATGTTACTAAATGACCCATAGTTGAAGGGATGATAGGTGCATTCACACCATCCCCAAAAAGAATTTACTCGTAAGTAAATACAACGAACCCAATTGCAACACGGCTCTCCGCATAACAATTCCAAGCCATTATCCATAACACTACCTGCACATACAAACTTACAACACCTGGTATTCACAAGCGGTCGCCCAGCAGGGTACTGACCATGCTCAACTTTACTTAACTTCAGTGATGGTACGGGAAATTCCTCTAAAAAGCAAAGATTCTATTTTGTCTTCAAAGCATACTAATTGGTTCAGATTTATTTCGAAAAGCATATCTGCTGTTTCGTATCTGAGGGCATATCTGCTGTTTCGTATCTGAGAGCATATCTGCTCTGTTTCGAATCTGAGGGCATAACTGCTGTTTCGTATCTGAGAGCATATCTGCTCTGTTTCGAATCTGAGGGCATATCTGCTGTTTCGAATCTGAGGTCATAACTGGTTTGTTTCGTATCTGAGGGTATATCTACCCTGTTTCGTATCTGAGGGCATATCTGCTCAGTTTCATATCTGAGGGCATATCTGCTCTGTTTCGTATCTAAGGCCATATCTACTGCGTTTCGTATCTGAGAGCATACCTGCTCTGTTTCGTATCTGAGGGTATATCTGCTCTGTTTCGTATCCGAAAAGAAAGTAATTTCTAAAGAATCTGTTTTATTTTTTAAAGCGATATTTATATCACTTCAAACGTTATTTTTAGTGGATATCCGTAATTCCTTACGTTTTCTTGAGTAAACAGGTATATATATATATATATATATATATATATATATATGTTTTGAACAATAAAAATATTTAAAAAATACAAACTTCAGACACACTGGGTTGTATATTATTATTCTTTCATTTTTATTATTTCAGTTGGATTCCTTGACTAGTTTCGGCCAACATTACCATCATCAGGAGAAAAAAAAATCTGCTTGTTAGTAGCATTAAACTACATAAATTAATGTCTTGATGGAATAAATGAACTTTATCTGTAGTTTTCATTTGTTTTTTTTGCGTATATATATATATATATATATATATATATATATATATATATATATATATATATATATATCTGTGCGTGTTTTTTTCATATTACTATGAATTTTATATTTAGCGGATATAAGTCTTTGTGTAGACGCGCGCGGTCTGTGTGTGTTTAAAGGAGAACAAATGATGCATACTAACATAAGAAGTACCCGCTGTTCGGTAGGATTCAAAGCTATGGCCCACCTTTATAGTGGTAATGCCTCAAGCAAGCCATGAAGAATTTCACTGCGATCAAATATCTTTCCGTTAATAATTACTGACCAGTTGGTCCTTTTGTTATCTCGTTCATTACATAATCAATAATCCGACACCTGCAATATGCATTACTCACCTTCCTCTGTGTGAAATGCATATTATGTAGAAGTGTTATTTGATACCGACACCTATGCCTAGTTTGAACACAATTTTCACTAAGACGGCGCCATTCTCAATTTGTATTGATTTGATTACTTTACTGTCAATGAAATCTGAAATGTGTGAAAAAGCAAGCAGAGTGGTCATCGTTCAATACACACATACATAGCGCGTGTAACAGCATAATTGTCCATCCCACAAAAGATTTAATGTTCAAAAAGCCAGTAAACAAACTGAGGCTCTTTTTATCCACGTTTTCAGATGAGATGTTAAGTCATCTTGACACCATTTGTCATAAGAATCACTGAAATAACCTTTTTCAGCTAGAAAGCTGACAGGTTAAAAACGTTTTGTGTCGGCCCCACTGTCTTCCAAAATGAGCAATGGTCAAAAAGAAAAGAACAATCAGGTCTTCAGTAATGATACCAACATCCATACGCTAGTTTCAAAGTCTATTCAAGAACCATCAAAAGAATTGTTAATAATTTTAAAAAAGAGAATCCAGTCGAGAGGTAAACTGGATTAGGAGGTCACAACAGGAATTGGGATTATCATTTAAACTTTCAACAGCTAAATAAGTCAATTAGAATAGATCCAATTTAATCCATGAGACGTTGGGTACGTGTGAAAGGAGTTTCAACTATGACAGTCAAAAGAGTACTGAAAAAGACTTGAAAATGAAAATCTTTTGTGAAACCCAGCTTGTTACACCAGGACAGAAAAATAAATGGCCAAGATCATCCTGGAATTATATATATATATATATATATATATATATATATATATATATATATATATATATATATATATACTTAAACTTCAAACTTTCATGAACTTCTGATCCTTAGCTATGATTAATTAATGATGAACATGTCATTTTCGTTCATGGATTTCATCACTATTTTTCTGTTAGTCTTGGAGAGTAATTATAAATTCTTATTGCTCAAAGTAGAGTCCAATAGGATTGTAAAGACCTCGGAGAATTCAAGTAAGCTATCTTTAACCATTTCTAAGATACAACGTTTCAAATTTCAACCTGACAATTGGACATTTTTGCTTTTACACGAATTAGACAATTTTGGTGTTACACCCGTTATATGTATACACACACGCGCACACACACACACACATACATATAACACTTTTATAAATTAAGCAGTTAAAACTGCTCATTACGTTACAATGTATAACAAAATGCAATGCTTACTTATAAGATGTAAAATTTTAAACATAAAAATGCAATTTATCTCTGGTAGTCGAGTTTCACCGTCTGCAATGTGGCATCATCGAACAAGCCTATAGTTTTTTTTTTCAAATATGAACATGGCGCTCGCAGCTTCCGCTTTTAAATATGGAAGACGTTTGGTACAATTTGCAAAATATTTCTCCACCAGCCTGCTTACATTTCTTTTTTTAATACACTCTGATTACACTTCTTTTGTTTATACGCTTTTTCGTAAATTCGAATGAATGTTAATTTCATATATATATATATACAGGGTGTATCAAAAATAATTTTACAAAAGTTTTGGGGGTGGGGTTCCTCACACCCAAATCAAGGACAAAAGTGCATATAAACATATGTCCGCAAATCCTTCGTTTTTTAGTTATAAAATTTGAAGAAGGTTTAGGGTAAATGGCGTTGTAGACGAGGTTACATTTATGTAAGGTAGTGAATTAACTGAGAAGTGTTCAGTTTAAAAAGGCTGGATATTCATATCCTGAGCAGGCAGATATGATTTTTAAATTCTGTCGCGCGAATGGTAAATGAATTCCAAGCTGCACGAATGTATCCGACCAAGCATTTCCAGACCGAAAGCAGCCGAGTTATCAAACCTTTACCGCGGTTTATTGTCGAGTTACTCAGACGCGGTTCGTGTCACCATAAACTATGCATCGAGAAAGATCGTTCGTACGTTTTGATACAATATATATATTGTGTGTGTATTTAGGCAGCATTCTTTCATTGATGCATGTTTCATTAAATAATATAGACAAGATTTGTCCATTTATTTTATGTAAAATCTTTTCATATCGTCTGATAACCTTAATAACATTATCATTAAACGAAGAAAGAAAATCACCATATTGATCCATATTTTTTTAATCCTATCTAAGCTTTCGGCTTACATAAGCCATTATCAAAGATGACAATTACATTACAATACATTAAACAACACATGGAGAAAATAGTCTGTTTTTGTTTGCATGGAAGATTTCCGAGCAAAGACAAACTCGTGTATACGAGACGCTGGAAGCGAAAATCGCATCGCAGCTCATGACGGTACACATGACCACGCGAGAGTAAAACGAAATAATAAATATTTTTTTCCATTGAATATATTTTTGGAGAATAATAACGAGTTGTTTTTTTTAGATGCAAGCCCTACTATTTAATCCATAACTGTGGATGAATTCACACCTTCCGAAGAGTAAGTTAATATAACGATGAACAGAAGGAATGAGGTTTATGGCAGGAATGAAAGAGGCGATTTTGAGTATAAGTAGACATGACAACAATAAAGAACGTGTTATATATATATATATATATATATATATATATATATATATATATATATATATATATATATATTTTATATATGTTTTTTTTGTTTAGCAAGATATCAACTCCTTATGGGTCATTTAAGGAAAAATTTAATTTTCTTGGGGCAGTACTATTAGGTTGGTGTAAAAATAATGACGTAATAATGTCGTTTTTTGACGTTAAAAAATACGTCAAAAAACGACATTATTACGTCATTATTTTTGCACCAACCTAATAACTTAATTTTCAGAAATGTATTGCTAGTGGGGTTTTTTTTGGGTTTTTTTTAAGTACTCCTAGTATTTTTACTTATGAAAATGTATTTTCATGGTTTCATAGTGTTTCAATCCAAGATTTTTGTAACTACTTGCCCATAGTTTCGAACCTAACAGGTTCTACCAACCTACATTAGAGTGAAACTGGAAACAAGAGCGATTCTGAATTGGTCCCACGCTCCTCAAAACCTTCTAGACTAGAGACCTGACTGCCGGATGTAGTTTACTGTTATACGCAGAACGGAACAACATTAGATTTTGAAGAGGCTAAGATTTTATTGTTCAAGAAAGCATTCACATAGCAGTCCGCTCCACGATGCCAGAATTCTTTGTGAAAAATCTGAGTGAAACCTTCTTACAATTTACTAAACAAACATTTGTTAAAAGACATTAAAACAAACAGGCAGTATAAACTACCGTACTATCGTATAGTATTACTTATCAAATTATCTTTCTAGCTATTACACTCGGACAAGGTTTCTGTTTTTTCCGAACTACTAGTAATGAGATGTATTTTTTTACACGCTGAAAAACTTTTCTGTTTGTAGCCAATACTTAAAGGACTGTAAAAAATGACACGAGCGTTTTCCCTCCTTATAATGCGTTGCATGAAGTTTGCCTAATTCAACTGATATCCTTTCTGACAGAAGCTAAGTGTCCTTTGTCAGATGGTTTAAAATTTATTTGATAAGTTAAGCATGAGAAAACAGATGAATAAAGTAGAGAAATGTGTTTTTAAGCACTTGACTTGATTCTTTTTATATTGTAAAATTGTAAAAAAGAAAAGAAAAATTGCACGATCATTAACAACGGCACAAGACGTGAAATACAAACTAAAAACATCCGAATCAAACAACTACAGATATTTAATATCTTTTAATCGTTTCATCTAAAGACGCAAGGGGTTACTGAATGTAAGAGAATAGGAGAAAAATATATTTAGGTGAGAGGACAATAAAAGAACAAGAATTAAGAAGACTGAAGATGACGATTTACATTGCATTTAAACGTTTTAAGATCAAAGTTCACTGGGAATAAGTCGGAAGTAAGTGAGATAGATAAAACTGTTAGCACAGAAATTACTGTTTATTTATTAATTTTATTGATTTATTTTTTAAAGGAGAAAATTAAGCTTGTAATTTCAGTTCACTCCAATTTTACGTATCACAAAATCTAATAGATTCTGGAATTTATAGCTTATATTTTTATGTGGAAACCATGGCTAAGTCCCGGAAATCAAACACTAGTAAGAAAAAATCTTAGTGGACGAGAAAAATTACAGCTACGACTATCATAAGAAAAATTCCGATGAAATAAATCCAAAATGGCGATGTGTAGAGCGATCTCGCAACACTGTTAATCAGCCATTGCATTTTAAACAAAAATAATCTTTTATTTTTTTTTTAATTTTATTTGTTTTCTTCAATTTTTTTTTTTTTTAATATGATTAATACCCTTGGACTTTTACAAAATTTATGTTAAAAACGCAAATATCCAGGGACGCAAATGTCTGATAAGCATATATATATATATATATATATATATATATATATATATATATATATATATATATATATATTTTTGAATAAGAAAATTAAAAAATTAAAAATTAAAATCATTAGACACACTGGGTTGTAGATTAATATTCTTTCGTTTTTTTATTATTATTATTATTCCATTTAGATTCCTCGACTAGTTTCGACCGAAATGGCCATCATCGGGAGGCGAAATATTTCTGCTTGCTGTTGGCAGGGAACTACAGAAATGAATGTCTTTTGTTGGAGAAAATGAACTTTTATAAATATATATATATATATATATATATATATATATATATATATATATATATATATATATATATATATATATACGATTAAAGTAAAAGGAAATCTTATCTTAGACGACGCGCTCTTTATCAAGGTAAATATGACGATTTTGTAACAAGTATTTAAAAACAGAACTAAAAGGTTAGATTTTCAAAATTTTTAAGTTTAAGAGACGCCCCTGAATATTCATCAGGTTAACAGAAAAGAGTAGGTAAATTAAGGAGAATGCTAAGTGACATAATTTAATATTAAATAAACGGAAGTGATATATTTTTTACACATACACACACTCACACAAGTACAGGCAGAAAGGTAGAACTTCTACACAGAACTTTTAGCTTTCAGTTGAGAGATATATTCATGACAAAGTGGAAAAAGCTTTTGTGCAACGCGTTTTCTTCTTTAGGACTTCATCAGATAAAATTTGTTATGTTTGTGTGACTACACATGCGCGGGAAGCTGCCAAAATTTAAATCAAAGACTGTTTCCTATTAAATCTAGCCGACTTCATTTAGTGGTCCTGGGTTAGACCTTAAACTACATCTGCGTCCAGCAGTAAGGCCTCGGATCAGGACGTTTTGAAGAGCGTGGAACAACCTCTAAATTGCTGGTTTTCTCAGGTCAACCCAGACCCGGGGTAGTAGTATCTGTTAGGGTCCCAGCTGTGGGCAAATAGTTAACTATTATCAGCAATACATTTTTTGAAAACAAATATTACCAGCAATGCAAATTTGAAGGAAAAATATTACCAGAAACAGATTTCTGATAAACAAAATATTACCTGCAATAAAAGATTTTGTCGGTATTAAATAACCCATTGAGGTTGATATGCCGTAAAACAAAATGAACCAAACTAATCTAAAGCAAAGAATACATACTATGTTCATACGAATCTATCCTAAATATGTTGTCGGCATTAAATAAACCATTGAGGGTGATATACCGTAAAACAAAATAAACCAAACCAATCTCAACCAAAAAATACATATTCTTTTAATACGAATCTATCCTAAAATCTTCTCGGCATTAAATAACCCACTGAGGGTGATATGCCGTAAAATAAACCAAACCAAACCTTCTTCATTTAGATATTTTTATTTTTCTTTGCACCAATTTTGTTATTAGGTATCCCAAATTGTGATAACAAAAATTCTGCCAGGAATGTTGAAAGGTTGTAAGAGCCAGGGTGTAGAATTCCAGTGGTTGGTTTTGCGATCAAGGTACTCTAAATATATTCGGCGTGAATGGTTTCTTTCCATTGAACAGAGTAGCTTTTTTAAATGAAAAAAAAAAGTAAAATTTCCAGCAGCCAACGTTCGGGCGCCTCTCTCTTGCAAAAAAAAAAGAAATTCAGTCTGATGAAGTCCTTATAAACAAAAGGCATCACCCAAAAACATTTTCTATTTTATCATACATTTTCCCCTATATATATATATATATGAATGATCAAAATATTTTCAAATAAATCCCCGCATGATACATTTGAAGCACAACAGTGAAGGAATCAATATAATAGTATATAATATATATATATATATATATATATATATATATGTGTGTGTGTGTGTGTGTGTGTGTGTGTGTGCAAATAAGGGACAAAACAGATGCAGTAACACTCCACAGTTCGTAGCATTTACTTTTTTAAAAAAGTGTTCAATATATGTGTGTGTGCATATATATATATATATATATATATATATATATGTATATATATATATAAATGTTATATATATATATATATATTATATATATATATATATATATCGATATATATATATATATATATATATATATATATATATATATATATATATATATTTCATATATTATATATATATATATATATATATAATTGCTTTTGATGCTTTCATGTGTGCTTGATAATTGTGAATGAAATATATATAAATATATATATAAATATATATATATATATATATATATATATATACACACACATATTTATATATAAATTGTAGATAGATAGATAAATGTATGAATTTCATTGCTTTCATGCCGTCATGTGTGTATGTGTGTTTCACAAATATCAATCGAGGTTTTATTTGAAAATATTGCGACCATTTGTTGCTATCATTTTCAAAATGTTTAACTTGGTGTTGATGAGAATTTTTACCTGAAGTTAAGCAACGTCGAGCCTAGTCATTCCCTGCATGGGTGTTCACATGGGAATACAAGAATGCTGTAAACTTGGATGTGCGTTTGGCAAAATACATAACGGCTCGGAATTGATTACTGAGTTCCAATTCCATTAGGCTTTCTTAGGTGAAAGACATGAGCCTACCACTCCTTCCCTAACTATGCTATAATTAGTAGCACTTGTATCACTAATGTCATTACTATCTAAAAAAATATTATTACAGTATAAAAAGATTTTATGGATTTCAATAACTTGCAAACGCTTGATATACCGTGAAAAACAAATAATGCAATTAATGATGAATTCTTATCAATCAATCGTGAATACACACGTTTCTTATGAAGTTTTTATTTATTTATTTATCATTATTATTATTATTATTATTATTATTATTATTATTATATATTTATTATATATATATTTTTAATAATTTAAAAATTCATACATTTTTTAAAAGCCAAGACCCTATTTATTTTGCCTTATTTTTAGCGGTTGAATCTCACGTGGTGGCAATTTATACACGCGAATGTAATTACTATATTTTTAAACAAGTTTATATGTATGAAATGTGTATTCGTTTACAGATGTTCTGACATGACAGTTTGATTTGTAACATTTTTCGAATCAGTTTTCAATTTGGCAGTTAGCATGTCGAGCATAGAATGCAATTAAAGAGTTTAATGATGTCACTAATGGGTATTCTCGTTATGCAATATTTTAATATTAGTGAGAAAACATAACCGGCACTTCGAGATATTTTAAGATGATTGCGAACAGAGCTTTCTAATGTTTATAATACCTTAACTGGAATGTAATCGAGTAAATTACAAAGCAGAAGACAAAAACAGAAACGTTTCGTTAGAAACAAAGAGTTTACTGAACTGTTACGTAATATCAGTCATCCTCTATGGCAAACAATGCTGGACAGTCTCCTCAAAGATGAAGAGGAGATATGAGGCAGAAAAAAAGGGGTCCTACAGAAGGAAGCTGAGGATACAATGGCGCGAAGATGTGAGCAACGTCGTAGTTTTAAAGAAAATGGAAACCAAACGGAAGATTATGCTTAACACTAGGAGGAGTCAGCTGAAATTTCCAGGGTACGTAATGAGGAAATAGAGTGTATAAAATCAGATACTCATAGGACAGATGAGGGGCTGGAGAATTGCGCAAAAGACTACAAACAGTACAGTATTGTATCAAAGTGCTGCAGGAACACTGTTAGCTGTCTTATTCTGCTTTCGTGTTTTACGTACTCGAGTGATGCTTACTTCTTGCTTGTGCATTAATCCAGAATGATAGCTAAAACGATACGCTGATCTCGTCATAGCTACCTCTTTAAAAGTTCTTGAAGAGAATGTTGACGCAAAAAAGGTGGCTTTTCAGTTTATCTTTATTCTATGATCGTTATAGAGTTCACTGTAAAAAAAAGTACTTTTGGTATGCGATGATCACTCCTCCCTTGCTACATGGCTAGACCATATATATATATATATATATATATATATATATATATATATATATATATATTATATTTATGTTGGATAGATGTGAGTTTGTGACCCTGGGTTTCACGCTTTAGCGATCGTCAGACAAACTGATTAATGTTTTAAAAATTTGGGTTTATGTAGATTGCGTGTATTGGTGTTATTGTGGAAGTGATGGGGGAAATTTCGTCGTTTTGTCATTCATCGTACTAACGCAAACATCGATGTATGCAGACACATATACATACTTGGTCGTCCGTCGGGACTCATACATATATAAACATATGTGGGCAGTTTCGGCTATGACACATGTATGTATACGGGTGGTGTTATGTCTATACATACGCATTTGTATGTTGAAATGTTGAAATTTAAACATTGGAAGTGTGGCGGAAATGTCTCGTTAATGTCTCATGAATGCATCCATGTCATAATATGAAAATATTTATTTATTTATTTTTTTTTTTTCGCTGAAAAATATTTCCTCGCATCTATGTATATACGTGTGGTGGGGTTTGTGTAAAATTATGATAGGTAAAAATTATTATTATAATTATTTATATTTATTTTTAAATTTTTGAAAAAAATGGGGCTTTATTTGTTATATTTAAAGCTGGTTATTTGTTTGTTTTTGGTGACTGTGTATATGTAACAGGTAAAAATTTGTAATCCTTATTGTTTAATTTATATGGTGATGTTTAATATACTGGCTGAGAGGGTGGTTCAATTTAATAACGG